>JAHARR010000246.1:0-20701 GCA_019191175.1 Fusarium veterinarium
GCCTGCAGAAAATCCCGCTCCTAGCACTGCACTAACAGTGCGTGCCAAGAAAGAATTTTTACAGGAGAGAGTTACAGGCCATTTAAGCATTTTTAATCCACGATGTTATAGGGTACCTTATCTCGAATTGTGAGCAAGTCTTATGCAACAGACGTTGTCTTTGACGTCGACCGCTTTAAATTAAAGTTATAGATCACCTCACTTCATCTGCAGTGCATCTTATCTCCATAATAACGTCATTACCTTGACCGTCAATGATATCACTAGTGAGTCAGTTGGTAGGGAGGCACAAGCCTGAGTCCCCAAAAACCTCAGGGAGGAGGCTCACTAACCGAGGTTCCATCCCGCGGGTCAAATCACAGGCGGGGGCCCACCAAATCTGCCGAGACCGGTAGACTCGAACCTCGGCCCCGAACCGGTAGCGGACCGTTTAATCTTTGTCTAAGGTAAGGTACCTAGATAATCATGGACCGGCCCAGGAAGTACAACATCGCGATAGAATAGACATTTAGAGTGAGCTGTGTCTCTTCCTCTTCCCCATCCCGCACTTGAACAATATCTCCTATCTGTTCACAGCTCGTCCAAAATGGCTGCGCAATCAAAGCCTGAGATCTCTCCCTGGGGCCGCGCTGTCGCTGGAGCTACGGGTGCTGTTCTTGCGAACGCGCTGGTCTACCCCCTTGATATGTAAGTTGAATATTTCGACATGGTGTTTGTCTCGTACTATACATGAAAACTGACTCTCAAATAGTGTCAAGACTCGTCTTCAAGTTCAAGTCAAGCCCGATCCTTCCAAAGGCCCTTCCTCGCCCGACGAACCACACTACACCTCGACATGGGATGCCATCTCGCGTATTGTCGCCGATGATGGAATCAAGGGCCTCTATGCTGGCATGAATGGCTCTCTGATTGGTGTCGCCTCAACCAACTTTGCCTACTTCTACTGGTACACCATTGTCAGGACCCTATATTTCAAGTCTCGCAAGACAGACGTGCACCCGTCTACCGTGGTCGAACTCGCTTTGGGTGCTGTCGCCGGAGCCATTGCCCAGGTCTTTACCATTCCTGTTGCTGTTGTTACCACGCGCCAGCAGACGGCAAGCAAAAGCGACCGCAAAGGTCTCATAGACACCGCTCGTGAGGTCATTGATGGCCCAGATGGTGTTTCAGGTCTCTGGCGCGGTCTGAAGGCCAGTCTCGTCCTTGTTGTCAACCCTGCCATCACTTATGGCGCATACGAGCGACTAAAGGACGTACTCTACCCTGGCAAGACCAACCTGAGACCAGCCGAAGCATTCTGTAAGTTTCCATCAAGAATGATCTATCTGTACACGTGCATGTGCTAACTGTTGTTGTAGTACTGGGTGCCATGTCTAAGGCGCTCGCAACCCTCGCTACTCAACCCCTTATCGTGGCCAAAGTTGGTCTCCAGTCCAAGCCTCCACCGGCCCGAAATGGCAAGCCCTTCACCAGTTTTGTTGAGGTGATGAAGTTCATCATTGAGCACGAAGGTGTACTGGGTCTTTTCAAGGGTATTGGACCACAGATCTTGAAGGGGCTCATCGTCCAAGGCATCCTTATGACCACAAAGGAGAGGTACGATCCATCCCTTGACACCCAATCACTCGCAGCGACTGACTTTGTTATGCAGGGTTGAGCTCATGTTCGTCCTTTTGATCCGATATATCAAGTCTATCCGCCTTCAGAAACTCAGCAAGACAGCTGAGAAGACAGCAGCTGCAGCCGCCGCACACAGCGTTGCGGCCAAACCCGTCACAACAGCATAGGTAGTGAACGGTTGATCCTTAGAAACAGCATCGGTGTTTGGGATATTGAAATTCTGCAATTTGGGAACAGAAACGGATTGTTATTTTATGTTTGGACGTTTTGCGATAGTAATAAGCGCGCACTATTCCTCCTGATGATGGAAAACCTTCAACCTGCGTTGTAACCAATTATAGCATATAGCAATACAGACCATCAAACATTAAACCCAAAGAGTTGGATACTGGTGAAAAGTTGGTGAACACCATGGCTGATGTTCCTCTGGCTTTCCTGACACCTTCTAGTGTCGACTCGGAGCAGAGACATGAGACAGCCAGCAGAATAAAAGGAGTTTTCCTGTATGTCAGTAGCAGAGGGTCACCTGCAAGTGTATCATGTCACTGACTGTTTTCTTCTCAACGTAAACCGCCATAAATGAACTCAACATCCATTTCGGTTTGTTGTACAGATACTAACACCAGTTTAGCCCAGAGCAGTCAATGATTCTGGCTCAGATCCAAGGTGGAGCTCAGCACGTGCAAGCCTGCCCTCCACAGAATTATGTCAGCAAAAATGCCCCACAACGATTCCCTCTAGGGCTTGAGGCTGTAACCGCACACAATTCCAGCTTTCTCCTCGCAACTTCGTGATCCGTCTCCGTCGACACAGGGAATCAATCAGCAGCAATGGCGAGTACGCGCAACCTCAGAGAACGCTTCAAGGGAGATTCATAGATCACTGACATTGTCTCAGAGTCAAAGAACAGCTCCCAGCACAACCAGTCGCGCAAGGCGCACAGGAACGGGTAATTATATCGAATTCCCCAACATTGTCGACTATCGCTGACTCCTGCACAGTATCAAGAAGCCCAAGACTTCTCGTTACCCCTCTCTCAAGGGTACCGACCCCAAGTTCCGACGAAACCACCGACATGCTCTTCACGGCAACATGAAGGCCCTGGTACGAAACGCACCCACCGAATGAAGCGACATTTGTCCGCGCACGAAAACATCTGGCTAACAAGATATACAGAAGGAGGCTAAGGAGGGCAAGCGCGAGACTGTCTAAGATATCGGCAAAGGAAAACGGAGGCGTCAATTTGGAGCATTCGCATTGCTCGGTTATGGCACACAAACGATAGAACTCACGCAAAATGAAACGATGGAAATACATACCATGCGGCCAGCCCGACGAGAAGATGGTGGATGTCGACAGGTCCCGTCCCGGCGTTCAACGTTTTGATGGCCCCGAGTAAAGCATGTTGCTTGGTTTCCATCCCAGGGACATGAGGTAGTAGACGGAAAAACTTCTACCTGAACTCCATACTACAAGGTCCAATATGCAGTGAATTTGTCCGTGACATGCTGTCCAGGCCCTAATCTGTTCCATGTATCGTTAGTCGAATCGCTGACCTACCTATTCTTGTGACTCGCTAGTAGTGGTCGTGTACCCTGAATTTTGAGCTGCACCATGCCCCCTGTTTCAAATGCTTTATCGCTGAACCTGTCGTTCGATCATTGCTAGAGAGTGTTTCTATTCATGTCTCAACCTTGTGATAGATCTATAGTACCCATCTCGTACCTTCTCATTGCCTCAATTGCCCACTATGTACCAGTAATCAGTATAGGTATACATCGTAGATAGTTCTTGCAAAAGAGGATTGGTTCCTAATTGAGCTATCTCCAACTCAACTAGACCTTTCTGGGAGACTCTACCTCCGTTTCGATCATGGCTACTGATAACCAAATCGTTTTGCCACTTCGAAACCCGAACAGCGCCTGAGGCAACAATGTTTATTGGCAAGGATTAATGGCCTTTTTCTGCTACCGATAGGCCCGTGAGCCCTTGGCGGGCGGGCACGCACTCCCCGATTAGGTAAGCCCAGGGGCTGAGGTCTTCGTAGTAGGCTAGGTGCTAAGTTATCGGAACACGAAGGCATTCTCTTCTGCTTCCGATCATCCCTCTGTCCTTGACGAGCCAACCTCTAGAGGACGCTGGTCCTTTACTTCATACGTCGGCGGGATTTAATCAGGATTTCTGTGGCCTGCCTGGAAGCAGACTTCGTCCCTTCTTTGACTACCTGTACCTACTTAGGTGTCGTTTATACTGGTATGACGCCTCCCCTCTCTCCTCTGCTTCTGCTTTCTCCTTCTACTTCTTCCAAGACTGTCGTACCAGCTTGGAAGTCTTTTCAACAAAGGGGCTACCTACTGACATTGGTACTCGCAGCACTGTTCGTCGTTTGGCAGATAATGTTCTAAATTTCCTGCCTTGCTTCAAGTCTTAAGCTCCTTTGAGGTCAGCCGGTCACTGCAGGAGTCGAGAGACGATTCTTGTAACATCTTTGCTTGCCAACGTCACATTCTGCGCTCGTCGCTATTTACTACTACCAATAACCCGTTCGAAACCACCGACCCTCGATAATGCTCAACATGTCTGGAAACCACGTCATCGGAAACAGAAACAGCACGCCCGAGGCCAACAGCACCTCGACCTTGCGGCCACCGTCTTCTCGAGCCGTTGGTTCTGGTCATTCACTTCGCGCCTCGGCCGACATGGCGTCCCTAACTGGCCCTTCCCCCTCCAGCCGCATTCGACCTTCCTCCGATTTCTATGGGCAGGCTCAGCAGAACCTTGGCCCCAACAACGCCGAATCGGACTCTCAGGACAAGATTGCCCAGCAGTGGATTGCCGACATTGATCAGTACGAAACGACGCTGGAAGAGATGGCTGCTGCTACTCTGGACCAGGACTTCAAGGACGAGCTCAGTGCTATCGAGCAATGGTTCCGTGTCTTGAGCGAGGCTGAACGCACCGCCGCTTTGTATGCCCTCTTGCAGCAGACAACTCAGGTTCAGATTCGCTTTTTCATCCAGGTGCTCCAGCAAATGGGAAAGAATCATCCCATGTCAGGGGTTTTGTCCCCTGCCAGCTTCGACAAAGGTATGTTCGTTGGCAATATAAGCTTTGATTCACCTCTAACGTACTGTTTTCCCAGACCCTATGTCGAACCGTCTCAGCGATGCAATGAACAAGCTCAATGTCGACTCTGCCCGTAATTCCATGGCCCGTAACTCGGTTATCGCCCCATCCAATAAGCGACATTCAGGACTCGACCCCTCTACCATCAGCGCCATGTTCCCCGATGCTGCGGCAGCCATTGCCACAGAGAAGGCCAAGTTCACTCAGCAGACTGGAAACCCGCCCTCCTCGAACCGCAACAGTGCCGCTTTGGATCATCGTTCGTCCATGGTTGCTCCGTCTATCAGTGCGCCCCAGGATAGCCGTGATGCTGGACCTGCTAGTTCTTCGCCTTGGAATAGTGGCGGGAACGCAGACTCTGGTAAGGCACCCTCTGTTCAGGCCCCTATGGGCCAGTTTGTGCAGCCGACACCGTCTGGTGGACTTCGCTCTCCGCGTCCGCAATTGTCAAGCAACAATACGATCCAACAAACGACTCTGACTGCCCCGGATAAGAATCCTGGGGACTTGCCTTTGCTTTCACCGTACAATGCTGGCAGCGGCAACTGGGCGTCAATGGTCAACACTCCTATGACCGGCACCTTCAACACAGCCAACACCGGAGGTAACCAGGCCGATATGGTTGCCAACGCCACTGCCATGAAACTCGCAGCTTTGTCGACAGTCAACAACCGATTCGCGTTGGACGACGTGCGCAAGTACCGCCGAACTAGGTCCAATGACGGCACGCCAGGACAGAATCCTGTCTCCGCTGGTCCACAGCCTGGAATCAACCTCCCAAACACGAATGTTGTCATGATCAATGAGCATGGTCAAGTCCTCAGTAGAGAACAGCTCATGGCTCTTCAGGCGCAGCAAAACCTTGGTCTGGGTGGCCAGCGCTCTCGTCCCAGCTCTCCTGGAATTGCCATGCAACCTGGAGTGCCTCATATGGCACCATTTACTTCACCGCAGAACAATGGATTCCTTAGTGCGTACGATGTGTCCTCGCCATTGATTACTGGCGGTATGCAACCGGTCAACTTGGGAGGCCTTGGGATGCCTGGTCACGAGGGCTACTTATCTGATCATTCGGACATGGTTCGTGGACGATCTCCTCGTGGGAGACGAGGCAGCTCCAAGCCTCCCGAGGACCCTACCGACCCAACCCTTCTGCAGGATATCCCCAGCTGGCTCCGCAGTCTTCGCCTTCACAAGTACACCGATAATCTCAAGGATATGAAGTGGACAGACCTTATCGAGTTGGACGACAAAGCCCTGGAAGAGCGTGGTGTCAACGCGCTCGGTGCACGCCGAAAGATGCTCAAGGTTTTTGAACAGGTCAAGGGTAAGTGCTTTCAAGCCAGAGTTGTTTGAGACCATGTACTAATGATGTCTCAGAAGCCAAGGCCGATGGAAAACTGGGCTAGAATCACCACAACCGGGCATGCCCATATATAGACCTGCGAAAATGGACGTTAAGTGGTTCAACTTTGCACACATTATGTTGGACATGGGTTACAGCCCTGTTACAATTCTGTTACAGACTCGATTTAGTATTTTACACCAAGATGGAAGGTTGCTGAGGATCAAAATTAATATTTCGAGTGCGCAAACTCATGAGTTTCCACGAGATCATGTTGTTGATAGTAACGTCTTGCCTTATTTTGCATATCCAAGGTTTATTCACCTCATCCTTGTCCAGATGGCTTCGTGATAATGATTTGTGCTTTCTCTGACTCTTTTGGTCGGCAGCCACCTTGTATTTCTGCCATATTTTTGATCGACAGACCTTGATACATGGTCTTATTTTGCATCGATGACCCTTCCCTCATCTTGAAGTTATACGTTTCATTTGTAGGATTTGTATGAATGGAGCCTGTGGCATGTGATAGTAGGAGGCTCATTCAACAAATGAACCAAAGAGTCATCATTATATGACGGCTACTGATTCATCACTCTCAAGTCGAATGGCATATCACGCCTGGGTAGGCAGACAGACAAAATAAGAATGCACACCTTATCATCCACGTACTCTAGCATCTGTCGTTCCCTAAGATTGGTTCTGTGCGCTTGTTTCTGTCACGTGCTGACAGCCGTAGTACGCCACAATTTGGAGGGCGCCACAGCCATCCCATCTTTGTCAACGTCGCGACCTCTTCTAAGTTACTGACTAGCACCAGACACACTATCTTTGTCCAACAAGGTAAAGTCCACATCGTAACAATTTGCTTCAGATCGAGAAGCAAACACGATGGAACGGTTGGTATCACTTCTCGTTGGAGACATGAATATACTGATTGAAAGCAGGCAACAAGACAACGCCTCAGATGCAGACTCTGACTTGGAGGAACTGGAGGGAGATATCGCAAAGTTAGACGAGACTGTTCGAACTTTTTTGGCAGATCAACGGGGTGAGAATGATGCCTCACCTGCGGCCCGTGGCCTCCTGCGAGGAAAAGGAGCACGAGGTCCACGGAAAGCAGCAAAACCTCGAGGAGACATTACAGCACGACTATCCAAAGTAAACCAAGCTTTCCTGAGTGGCGACTATTCATTAGCACTGGATCTTGTTTTTGAAGTCATCAGAATCAATGCTGAAACGCACCAAGCATGGACGACTCTATCATCGATTTTCCGTGAGCAAGGTGACATGGGCAAATCGTTATCAGCGATGGTTTATGCTGCTCATCTCCGCCCAAAGGATGTGAACGGCTGGCTTCAGTGCGCATCATTCGCACTTGAGAACGTTGCAGATGACGAAGCCGGAAATCTCAACACCGCAAGACTTTGCTATTCTGCGGCGCTGCGAGCCGATCACACGAATATCGATGCTCGCTTGGGCAAAGGTCTGGTTTGTCACAGACAGGGCCATCTTGCAGCCGCCATCTCCGACTACAAAGTTGTTCTGGAGCATCGACCCTACGACCTTGAAATCGTCAGAAAACTTGCTGAGGCTTGTGTTGACAATAAACAAGCCGAGGCCGCTGTTCCGAGCGCAATCGCAGCCTATAAACGATTCTTTGATCATGAAAGGACGAAGCCGCAGATGGAGATCACGGAAGCTCCATGGCATGATATTGGAATTTACGTGGAACTTTTTGCATCGACAGGACGTTATCAGGAAGCTATACAAGAATCCAAGTCACTCTCTCGATGGCTATTGGGTCGAGAGGCAGAAGACTACTGGGACCAATGGACTTCTGACGATCGCGAATGGGACTTGGACGACGAACGACGGGCTGCTGTCCCGAAATTCACTGCAGGTGTCTGGAGTCCTGACACCTATGGCCAGTCGTTTCCTTGGGACCTGCGTGCTCGATTGGCAATATACAGGTTTCGGCTGGGTGACGAGGACGAGGCAATGGTAAGGTCCAACTTAATTCTGACGAATATGGCTAACCTTTGGTAACAGAGGCATCTTCTGTGGTTTGAACCGGAATCGATTCTCACAAGAGAATTTGCTGGCGATTTTCCCTTTCTAACGTTCGACCTGGCTGAAGAGTTGGCCCATCGTGGCCATACACCATTGGCAATTTCATACTATCAGATACTCCGCGATTTACCTGGTGATGCTGATGCAACCATTCTTTTACAACTGGGACGATGCTATTCGGCAGTTGGAGAAACGGCCACAGCTGAGGAGTATTTTCTCGCTGCCATTGACGCTGATGAAGATAACATTGACGCCCGTATCGAACTAGCTAACATGTACGAGAAGGCTAGAGAGGAGGAAGAAGCTCTCATCCTAGCAGCCGAGGCAATGGCCCTCCGACAAGCTCGAGATCAAAACCTAGAAGGCCATCAAGACTCTATCACAGACCTCGAGCAGCCAAGTCGTCGGGCTCCGCGACGAGCCCAGGCGGTTCCTCGAAGAACAGATGCATTTGGAAAGCGGCTTATTCCACGACGATATCGACCAAAACGACTAGCCGGTGCTGATAAACGCCGACAAGAGGAGCAAGCTCGTGCCATGAAGCTGACTGAACAGTACGAGATTGTGCAAGATCTGCGTAAAAAGATCAAAGAAGGGCAACACAACCTGATTCCAACTTGGATGGCTTCGTCGAAGGAGCTTGTGGACGAGTTTCGATCGATCAAGAAATTCTACACCTGGGATAAGTATTTGCACTTCCTGGGGCCGAAGAACCATTTGCAACAGCAGGAAGCCGATAAACCGCAAAACGAGCTTTCACAGATGTACGAGAGACTTGCCAGGAGTGAGTTGCACTCGTTCGATTCATCAAATGTTTTATATGCTAACATGAATTTCAAAAGCCCTTGCTCCACAGCCAGGAAGCGAAGGCCGAGACGACGGGACCTCAAAGCCCGATGCCCACCAAGGAATTTCCTTCAACAACTGGCTTGACTTGTTTTTGGACTACGCTATTGGCCTGGCTATTGCTCACCGACGCGACGAAGCATATCAGGTGTGCGAAGCTGCCCGAGATTCGACTGCTTTTCAAGCCCCAGAGCATGGCTTTATGATTCATGTGGCATGGAGCGGTGAGTTAAGCAGTCATGACATTATTGATTTGAGTTACTGATCGAGCCAGTCTGCGCCATTTATACGAGCGATGAGGAGAAGTGTATCGCGACAGCTCGCCAATTGATGAGAGATGGTGCCACGTCTGATTCATATCGAATGTTCGCCTTACTATCCAACCTATGTCAATCTCCTGTATCCTGGTATACGTCAGGGCCTGCACAGAAGTACATTCTCCGACAGATCAAGGCTATGGACGAGGTTTACACCGGCGATGAGACCAATTCCGAAAGGAGAGAGAACGGGGAGACAGTTCTTGATGCATGTGTCCTTATGCTTTATGGCCACATTCTTTTTACGTCGACAAGCTACACATACGCATTAGGTAGGAGAACCATCTCTTTCGTCATTGTGAAGTTGCTTACTCCTAGATTCAGGCTACTTTTTACGATCGCTGGCCCTGGACCCTGAGAATCCCATGGTGAATCTGAGTCTAGGACTGGCATATGTTCACTATGGCCTCAAGCGACAATCGACCAACCGGCAATACCTGCTACTGCAAGGCCAGACCTACTTGTCGCGATATGTTGAGCTGGGACAGCCAGGAGCCAGGGAGAGAGGGACTTGGACCAAGGCCGAGGCATACTACAATATTGGTCGCCTCTACCAGCTCTTGGGCGTCAATTATCTGGCCCATGACTATTACTCAAGAGCAAAGAAGGCGTGTCGTGGATCTCATGGGCATGGCGAGGCAAAAGGTCTCGAGGTTATGGTCCTGAGTAATGAGTTAATATCTCTAATTATAAACCAGAATAGTATTAAAGCCCTTGCTTTATTAAAGGCAAAGGTTAAGCTTTAATTAATATAATATTATTAAACTTATTTAGCTTTTTTATTAAATTTTTTTTCTTCTTATTATTAGCCTTATATAAAGCTATTAAGCTTTTTAACTTTTTTATAAAAGCTTAAATAATAAGACCCTTATTATAAGCTATTATTATAGAATTTAAAATTATATAAGGTTTATTTATTTTAGTAATATAATTATTACCTTTTTTATTTTTATTATTAGCCTTATATATAATTATTAAGCTTTTTAACTTTTTTATAAAGGCTTAAATAATAAGATCTTAATAGTAAGTTATTATTATAAAATTTAAAATTATATAAGGTTTATCTGCCTTAATAATATAATTACTACCTTAACTAGGTAATATTAATACTAATTATAGGCTTACTCTTAGTAGTTAAGTTACCCTTCTTTCTTTATCTTACCTAAAGAATTAAGATATATACTTAGTTTATTTATTATACTTTTACTTAAAGGTTAGTTAAACCCTAATTAAGTAAGTAATTAAGTATAAACTTATAAGTAAGTTTTTTAACCTAGCTTTTAATCCTTCTTATTAATAATATAATAATTATATTACCTTAATACTTATATAAAATAGCTTATAGTTATTATAAACCTAATAGTTATATTATATATATTATTTTAAGTATTATTTAATTATATTTATCTTTAATATATATTTCTCTTATTATATTATTTTATAACCTAATTTAATTTATTATTAACTTATTAAGCTAGCCTTAATTTATTAATATTTATAATTTTTCCTTAAATATTAAAACCTTTTTTTTTTATTTCTTTTTTTTTTATCTTATAATAGCCCTTAATTCTTATAATAAAATATTAAAATTATTAATTTAATTAACTTAATTATATATTTTAACTTTATAAATAATATTTAATATAAACTATTATTATTACTTATTATAATATTATTAATAAAAGCTTATTATTATCTTAATATATTTTAACCTTATTTTAAGTAATTAATTAGGTTTTTTAATATCTTTATTTAACTTATAATATATTTAATAAAAGATATATTTTTTTTTAATATTAAAAAACTAATTTTTTTTTTCCCCCCTTATTATTAGCCTTATATAAGGCTATTAAGCCTTTTAACTTTTCTATAAAGGCTTAAATAGTAAGACCCTTATAGCAGGCTATTATTATAGAATTTAAAATTATATAAGGTTTATTTGCCTTAATAGTATAATTACTGCCTTAACTAGGCAGTATTAATACTAGCTCTTAGCAGTTAGGTTACCCTTCTTTCTTTAACCTACCTAAAGGACTAGTCTTTAAATAACCTTTAAAATATACCACGCCTAATCTATTTATTACACTTTAAGTATATTCCCTAAACTAACTTCTTTTATACCTTCTAGTTATACTTACTAATATTAATTATAGCTATTAATATAATACCTATTATATATAATAGCTTATAGCCTAATTAGGGCTATTATATAACTAATTATAATCTTATTAATATAATTAAATTAGTATTAAAGTAAGCTAAGGGTAAAAATTATTATATATTATATAAAATAACTAAAACTATTAAGATAAACTTCTCTTTAAGAGGTAAATTAAGCCTAGTTAGGATAGCTATCTTTAAATATAGCCTAATTAACTTAATTAGTTATATAAATCTAAATTACCTAGGTAATATAATATCTTTAACCTAGCTAGCTAGAAAGCTATTTAGATTAAAGAAGCTAAAAAAAGCCCTATAGTAAGGCTAGTCTCTTAAGGCAGAAAAGGCAGTTTTCCTTATTATATTTATAGGTAACTTAGCCTAGTATAAAAAGTAGCTTAAGAATATAATTATTAAGGCTAAATAGGTACTTTATATCCTCCCTTTTATATAAAAGTAAAAATAAATATAAGGTAAAAATAAGGATTTATAAAGAAATTAGGTTAACTTTTATATAAGTTAATTAGTAAAAGTTAAATTAACCTAAAGTTATAATTTTATTAATTAAATATATATAATATAGTATATAACTAATTAACCTTATATATAAGAATAAATCTAATAAAATTAATAAAAAAGTAGTGGTTTAAACTAGGGTAAAAAACTATATATAATAATTAAAGATTATAAAATTAACTTATTATATTAATTATAATTTATTAATATATAATAGGTATTTTTTTATAATTTTATAATATTATAAAAAGAAATATAAAATAAAAATATATTTAAACTTAAGCTTATTAATATTTATTAAAAGACTTATTATATAGTTATTAATTATTATAATTAAATAATTATACTTAAGTTAATTATTATTAATAATAATTATATAATAGCTTATTTTATAATAAAAGTTAAGGTTTTTAGCTTATTTTAATATAATTTTTTAAAATTAAAGCCTTAATAATAATTACCTTAATTAAGTAATAATAAAAAAGATATTTAGCCTTTTAAAATTAAAAAAAATATCTTTTTTATATTTATATATTAAGATTATTTATTTAATTAAATCTTAAGGTTTAAAATAATAATTATATAATTTACTAAGACTTAATATTAAGGTTATTATATTTTATAATATAATATATAATATTTTATATTATAATATCCCCCACCTAAAGACTGGCCACCCCCACAGACTGGCTACCTCGGCTAAAACACTAAAAACCTAATATTATAATTAATTAATTAATTATTATAATATTATATTTTTTATATTAAATAAAACTTTAGTTAGTAAATATTTAAGTAGAAATTAGTATAAAGATCCTTAAGTTTTAATTTCTTAATCTTATTAGCTATTCTTTCTGGTTATAAAGTCTTTTATATTTATTTATAAGCTTTCTTTATTACTGGAATCTTTGTGAACTCTGCATTTAGGTTATAAATAACCTTTTTATGCCGTTTTAGTTAATTTTCTTTATTTTCCTATTATAAAATACTTATTTCTCTATTTTATTGCTTAATATCGAAGTTATAATGGTTTAATTAACTGCTAATCTTCCTAAGAAGTAGCCTGATAGTTAGATCTTGTATTATAGAAGCTAGGACTTGGCCTAGAGCTTGCTAAAGCTATATAGATAAACAGGGAGTCTTTAGGAGACTTAAATCCTGCTTTTTTGGCGGCGAATTTGCTGTAATAGCAGGAGAAGGTATCTCTATAATTATTAGGTTTATTAGGATCTTTGCTAGATTTATAGGCTATAGTTTAGTAGCTTTAAAGCCGGTAACTATATTAGATTTTATAATAGCTTCTCTCTAAGCCTTATTATAAGTATATAAAAATATAATCTTATTAATATAATTATTATTAGAGATAGAAGTAAGATCTAAAAGAAGATAATAATATACCCTCTTTAGAGGACTAAAAACTATAATATCTAATAGCTAAAGGACATAAGAAGTATAAGCAGGAAGAAATAATAAATATATATTATTATTATAATATTCCTAAAGGAACTCTTCTATAATATAATTTCTATGGCTATTAAGAATAAGAAGTTAGGGTTTATTTTTCTTTTTAGGCTATATTAATAGAATAAAGACTTTTCTTAACTAAATTAATACTAATTTATTACTTATCTATCTCTTATTACTATAGGCAAATTCCTAATCTTCTAAGAAGTCTAAATCCTTAGGGAAATATTATTATTAGATTATTTTCCCCTTGAAAATAACTATAGGTCTTAAGACCTTCCTGGTTGCTAAGATATATTTAAGAATTATAATCTAGGCATAAAAACCAGGCTAATAAATAAATACTAATTTCTTTAATTAATAACTAAGAAATAGACTGTTTATTCTTATTTCTTTTATTATTCTAACTTTATTAATATTATATTTATTCCCCTACTTAACTAGGCGTATTACTGGCATTATAAGGAGTATAAAGAATACCTTTATTAGTTTAGAAGAAGCTCTGTAATATTAATTAGAGTTAATTTTCTTGCCTTTTAAAGTCCTAATATTAGGATTTTATCCTAAAAAGCCCTATAACTAGTTCTTTCTGATGCCTTCTGGGAAGCTATTATAGATAGTAATCTTACTAGCAAACTCTCTGACTTATTAATATAATATAGGGTATCCTAAATTAGCTTAAATAATAATCTAGTCTTAAAGATACTTTTCCTAAGTATTAGAGAGCTTTTAGTAAGGTTTTTAGGCTTCTCTTAGTATTATATTTCCTTTAATCTAACCTTAGAGTATAAAATAGTTAATACTATAAGCTTCGGCTATTTTATTTACTAATATACTATCTGTAACTATCTAAAGTGCAGTACTTATATCTTTTTTAGTAAAAGAAGGCATTCTAAATTAATTAGTACTAGTTTAAAATTAATTAGAATTAAATTAATAGAGTTGTGATTATTTAAAGTATATATAAATTAGGTGGCTAGGTTGAAAATAAGGTAGCTAGTCTGTAGGGGTGGCCGGTCTTTAGGTGGGGGATATTATTATATTAAAAATAACCCTAGTTTAAACCACTACTTTTTTACTAATTTTATTAGATTTATTCTTATATATAAGGTTAATTAGTTATATATTATACTATATATATTTAATTAATAAAAGTTAATTTAACTTTTGCTAACTAACTTATATAAAAGTTAACCTAATTCCTTTATAAAACCCTGCCTTTACCTTATATTTATCTTAAAACTCTATATATAAACTCCCTATCTATAAGCCCTAGTTATACTCTTATAGTTTAAGACTATAATTAGGCTATTATTAATTCAGGAGTAGCTCCCCCTTAATAATAATAACCCTTTTAGATATATTAAAGAGCTACTCTTTATATATAACTAAGTTACCTATAAAGGCAGTAAGAAAAGCTGCCTAATTTAACTAAAGATAATAACCTTCCCTTAAGTCCCTTTTTAGGTCCTTAAGACCTAAGAGCTTAGAATTAACCTAATTTAAATTAATTAAACTAATATAATACCTCTAATTTATATAATTAATTAACCAGATTAGGCTATAATTAAAGATAGTTATTCTAATAAGGTTAGATTTATACCTTAATAAGAAGTTCTTCCTAATAGTAGTTATTATTATATAAATCTCTTTAAGTTTTTTTTTACTAGTTATATCTAAATAAGGCAGGCCTAATAGCTAGATTAAGGTTATAACTAATTATATAATAGGCATAATTATATAATTATAAGCTATTTTATATAATAAGTATTAAGGTAATATAATTATTATATTATTAATAAGAAAGGTTAAAAGCTAGGTTAAAAAACTTACTTTAAAAGTATAATAAATAAACTAGGTATATCCTTTAGGTAGAATAAAAAAAAAAAGGTAATTTAATTACTAAGAGGTAATTAGTATTAATACTACCTAGTTAAGGCAGTAATTATATTATTAAGGTAAATAAACCTTATATAATTTTAAATTCTATAATAATAGCCTCCTATAAGGGTCTTATTATTTAAGCCTTTATAGAAAAATTAAAAAGCTTAATAGCCTTATATAAGGCTAATAATAAGGGAAAAAAAAAATAAAAAAAAAAATTAAAAATAAATATTTTATTTTATTATTTTATTTTAAGACCTTTAATTTTATTTTATATATTATAAAATTAATATTTTAACTTTTAAAATTTAAATAAGTTAATTTATAAATTAATTAATTTATTTTAATATTTTTTATAATTAGGTAAATTATATTTCTTTTAAAAAAGTTAATTTCTTTAATTATATTAAATTATAATAGTTTTTTATATATTTTTTAATAAATTTAAGTCTTATTTATATTTATTTATATAAGTTTTTAAGATTATAACTTTTAAATATAATAATTAAATTAATTATTATTTCTTATTATATAATATTTAATTAAGTTAATTTAAAAATTAAAATATTAATTTTATAATATATAAAATAAAATTAAAGGCCTTAAAATAAAATAATAAAATAAAATATTTACTTTTAATATAATATAATATAAAATATTATATATTATATTAAAAAATATAATAATCTTAATATTAAATTATTTAAAAGTTAAAATACTAATCTAGTAATATATAAAGTAAAGCCTAAGGCCTTAAAGTAATATAATAAAATAAGGTATTTATTTTTAATATAATATAATATAAGGCATTATATACTACACTAAAAAAAACATAATAACCTTAATATTAAGTCTTAGCAGATTATATAGCTACTGCCTTAAACCTTAAGATCTAACTGAATAAGTAGCCTTAATTTATAAGTATAAAGAAGATATTTCCCCTGTCCTTAGCAGGCTAAATGCCCTCTTTATTATTACCCTCTTAAGGCGATTACCACTAAGGCTCTAACCCTAAAAGGCCATATTAAAATAAGCTAAGAACCCTTACTTCTATTATAAGATATACTACTGCATAATTATTATTAATAATAGTTAATCAGGCCATAATTATCTGGTTATGGTAGTTAATTACTACGTAACCGGCCCTCTAATGCAAATTAATAACATTAATATTGAAGAGATCCTGAGTTTATATTCCTTCCTTTGCCGTTGCAAAATCATAAGTAAAGACCTGCCGCATATTAATAAATTGCAACTAATATAGTAAGTTAATCTTATAATCTTTAATTACTAAGTACGGCTTTATAGTACTATATAAAATATATCTATTATCAGATATATTACAGGCCAGATAGAGGTATTAAAAGACCTAGCTAATTACTTAGAACAGGGTTAAGGCATATTAAGGTAGTAGCAGGCCTTTATTAATAGTATCGCATTAGGCGGCAGTAATGGTCTATACTAGGCATAGTTTATAGAGTTAAAATGCGCAGTTAAGTTGGTTAAATTGACGGTGTAAATATTCTATTATAAGAATTGAGGGCTATTGCGGGGTAAAGGAGGGGAAGTAAGGGGGAAAAGAGGGGGGAAAAGGCAAATTAAGAAAAGAAGGTTTTAGTATTTAGGGAAAAACTATAAATATTAGCAGCCCGAGGCTAGCTTGGCAAGTTAGTAATAGATTGGATTAGGTTGTAAGATAATATAGTAAGAGAAATATAAGTTGAGGATAAATATAGTTAAATAACACTTAGGTTATTAAATTATAATAAATTATATATATATATATTTTTCTCTTATTATTAGCCTTATATATAACTATTAAGCTTTTTAACTTTTCTATAAAGGCTTAAATAATAAAACCCCTATAGTAGGCTATTATTATAGAATTTAAAATTATATAAGATTTATCTGCCTTAATAATATAATTACTACCTTAACTAGGTAATATTAATACTAATTACCTCTTAGTAATTAAGTTACCTTTCTTCCTTTATCTTACCTAAAGGAATATTATACTTAGTTTATTTATTATATTTAAATAAGTTTCCTAACCTAGCTTTTAACCCTTCTTACTAATAGTATAATAACTATATTACCTTAATATATATATAAAATAGCTTATAGCTATATAATAATAACTACTATTAAAAAGAACTTCTTATTAAGATATAGATTTAACCTTATTAAAATAGCTATCTTTAATTATAGCCTAATCTAGTTAATTAATTATATAAATTAGAGGTATTATATTAGTTTAATGAATTTAAACTAGGTTAATTTTAAGCTATTAGGTCTTAAAGACCTAGAAAGGGGCCTAAGAGAAGGTTATTATTATAAGTTAAATTAGGTAGCCTTTCTTATTATTTTTATAGATTTAAACTTAATTATATATAAAGAGTAGCTCTTTATTATATCTAAAAGGGTTATTACTATTAAGGGGGAGCCACTCCTGAATTAGTAAGGGCTTATAAATAGGGAGTTTATATATAAAGCTTTAAGATAAATATAAGATAAAGGCAGTATTTAGAAATTTTATTAAAGTTAGAATAAAAGGAATTAAGTTAACTTTTATATAAGTTAGTTAGAGAAAGTTAAATTAACCTCTATTAATTAAATATATATAATATAATATATAACTAATTAACCTTATATATAAGAATATATTTAATAAAATTAATAAAAAAGTAATAATTTAAACTAAGGTAGTAAATTATATAATTATTATTTTAAATCTTAAAATCTAATTAAATAAATAATTTTAATTTATAAATATAAAAAGAATTCTTTTTTTACTTTTAAAAAATAAAATACCTTTTATTATTATTACCTAATTAAGATAATTATTATTAAGGCTTTAATTTTAAAAGATTATATTAAAATAATTTAAAAACCTTAATTTTTATTATAAAATAAGCTTTTATATAATTATTATTAATAATAATTAACTTAATTATAAGTATTTAATCTTAGTAATTAATAATTATATAATAAATCCTTTAATAGATAGTAATAAAAATAAATTTAAATATATTTTAATTTTATATTTTTTCTTATAATATTATAAAATTATAAAAAAATACCTATTATATACTAATAAATTATAATTAATATAATAAGTTAATTTTATAATCTTTAATTATTATATATAACTTTTTAATATTAATAAAAATATACGTTTTATTAAATATATTATAAGTTAAATAGAAATATTAAAAAATATAATTAATTATTTAAAATAAGGTTAAAATATATTAAAATAATAATAAGCCTTTATTAATAATATTATATTAAATAATAATAATAATTTATATTATATATAATTTATAAAATTAAAATAAATAATTAAGTTAATTAAATTAATAATATAAATATTTTATTATATAAATTAAGGGCTATTATAAGATATAAAAAAGGAAAAAAAAAAATTAAAAAATTAAGAAAATTTCTTTTTAATATTTATAAAAGAATTATAAGTATTAAAAGCCTAAGGTTAGTTTAATAGGTTAATAATAAATTAAATTAAATTATAAAATAATATAATAAAAGAAATATAAGTTAAAAATAAATATAATTAAATAATACTTAAGTTAGTTTTAATATAAATATAATTAAATATCTCTAAGTATTATTTAACTATATTTATCCTTAACTTATATTTCTCTTATTATATTATCTTATAATCTAATCTAATTTATTATTAACCTATTAAGCTAGCCTTAGGCTATTAATATTTATAGTTTTTCCTTAAATACTAAAACCTTTTTTTCTTAATTTACCTTTTCTCTCTTTTTTTCCCTCTTATTTCTCTTTTTTTATCTTATAATAGCCTTTAATTTTTATAATAAAATATTTATATTATTAATTTAATTAACTTAATTATATATTTTAACCTTATAAATTATACCTAGCATAGATTATTATTACTACCTAATATAATACTTTTAATAAAGGCCTATTACTACCTTAATATATCTTAACCTTATTCTAAGTAATTAACTAGGTTTTTTAATACCTCTATCTAGCCTATAATATATTTAATAAGGAATATATCTTCCTTAATACTAAGAAGCTATATATAATAACTAAAGATTATAAAATTAACTTATTATATTAATTAGAATTTATTAATATATAATAGGTATTTTCTTATAATTTTATATTACTATAAGAAAGAATATAAAATAGGAATATATTTAAACTTAAGCCTATTAATATCTATTAGAGGATTTATTATATAATTATTAATAACTAAGACTAAATAACTATAATTAGGTTAACTATTATTAATAAGACTTAAATTTAAAACTATTTATAGCCTATTAAAAGGAGAGTAATTTTTATTATTAAATTATAAAGCTAAGTCTTTTATTTAAATAATGTTATATAATATTCTATTTATAGCTTTATAATATTATAATCTTAGGTTTTAATTAAACCTTATTAGTTAATTTATTATAAAGGTAATATTTAGCTAAGTTATTAGTATAATATATATAATAATATTTACTTTCTATTAGTAATTATTAATATCTTTTAGGTTAAACAATTTAATATATAATAATAACTCTTTGTATATTATTTGGATTATTATTTTATATCTTATTAAGGGCTATAAAAGTAATTATTTTATTATATTAGTATAGATAGCCTAGGAGAGTTATAGGTAATAATTTAGCCTATGTTTTATTATTTTAATCCCTAGGAACTATTATAATATCTTTCCTTGTTTAATATAATATATTTCTTATAGCCTCCTTATTACCTTTTCTTTTTATTCTTTTAGGTAATATAAGAAATAATTATTTATATAAAAGAAGTATATTATATTATCTTATATCTAATAATAATCTTTATTAAGTCCTTATTAAAAGCCTATTTATAAGAGGCGTTTTTTAAAATACTTTTATTATAAGAAAAATAACCTATAAAATCTATATAAAGCTTTTTATAATTTAAGAGTTATATTAGGCTCATAATAAAGTATTAGTATTCTTATATATACCTTTTTATTTAATAATAACTTTATAAATATATTAAGTATATTATATTATAGCATCTTATAGTTATATCTAGGTATAATTATTATTAATACCGAAAATAATATATCTATTAGTATTATTATATATATATCTTAGCTATTTTTTACCTATTAATTATTATAAATTACTAATCTTATTTTAATTTTTAGAAATCTTTTATATTTATTTAACTTATAAATATATACCTAATAATATTTAAGTAATTAATAACCTTTTAGTTTTTTTTTTTTTTTTTTCTTTCCCTTATTATTAGCCTTATATAAGGCTATTAAGCTTTTTAACTTTTTTATAAAGGCTTAAATAGTAAGACCCCT
>JAHARR010000247.1:0-20619 GCA_019191175.1 Fusarium veterinarium
TTGTACACTGCGTGAGAGGAGGAGACATAAATAGATACATGATACTCAGGTCACGAAGGCCAAACAGCTGATTATTATAGAAGATTGTTATTTACTTGAAGCATATAGGAAAACGATGGGTTCGGGGCATGAGGTGAAAACTGTTGATCCACATCACTTTGATGCAGCAGAGCTGATAACCAAACCAAGGGGAAGTCTGGCATAACGGCGCGGATCTCCACGCGTCGCGAACCATCGGCAACAAGGGTGACTTGACCAGGATCACGCGTTTATTTCTAGCTATTTCAAGTCAAGTCCGAGTTTTTTTTAAGTTTACAATACAACCCAAAATACTTTCTAATCCTGGCCGACCTAGTTTTGGCTTTTCATTGTGACTGGCTCACGCGTCCACCTCTCCACGTCCATTTGCATGTGTTGCTGAAACGAAGCCCTGCCTTCCCTTATATCCCGTCTAGTGAGATCTGTTGGTTTATTCCAATAGGATACTAAGTTCCGAGTCGGGCGAGATTTGCTGTCAGGCCATTTCTGGACAGCGAAGCGATTGCCGAAGAACTCTATCAAACGTTTAACTGTGACGGATATGTCTGCGATGGTCTGACGCGTTGCTGCATCACTACCATCAGGTGGTCCACCTCCACGGAGCACAAGCGTGATCTCCTCTGCGTTGATGAACAAGAAGAGCTCCTCCAAACGCTTCCGGGTTCGTCTTGCCACAATATCTCCGCTGGGTCGAATATGGTTGGGATCTATGTTTCCCTCTCCATCGCCGATGCCATCGCAAGGATAGCACGGATTGTCCTCAGTATCATCTTCCCAGTCGTACTTGTCGTGTAGGTTTGTCACGACAACAAGACGTCGGACCAATGGGGCGATGGGTACCGGTTCTGTGTCGATATCGTACTGATCACATTGAAACTCGCATAACCAATGCAGTCTCACCAAGAACTCGTTCTCGCCATAGTACACCTCACGAGCCTCCTTCACCATCTGCTTCCCCTTCTCGTCTTTGCCCATGAATAGCTGCTGAAGCAGCAGAACTCCGTTGGCAATCGCAGGATTCATCTCATGGCCATCATCGCCTTCCTCGATGATGACCCGCTGAGGCTGAACAAGATGTTGCCTGAATACAGACTTGCGTTGCACCAGAGGTAGCTGTGAAAATTCCTCGACAGTCTGGCCCTGAAGCATCCTGCGGACTTCTGTAAACTCCTCCGCGAAGAACTCTGCATCGTCATCATCACCGGGCCTGCCCATTGCGAATAATACTATGAAGGTTGATGCAGAGTGTTTGAAGTCGTTCAGGTTGAAACCTGGGGTTGAAAGATGCCTGTGAGAGAAGGAGGAAAAAAGGAGAAGGAAAACAATTAAACCCTCTTGTCACATCGACGTGTGGTTGGCTTACTGACAGCACTTAATTCACACAAGGTGGCGTACTTGTGGCTTAGCCCGGTTTGGCAAGGATGCTAAATGACCACCGCCCCCTGGTCTGATCGCAGTACCCACAACAGACGACAATCCCTGTGGAGCATTTAACTGACGTTACGGTCCTTTCCCCCCCCTGATTCCGGGTGAGATTTGAGCGGCTTCTTCTGCGCTTAAAATATGCACACATCGTTTGAGACTACCAAGATCATCAGAACTCTGGTCTCTATATATTTCCGGACCAAATTATCCGCGTGGCAGGAATTCTGCCAGGACCAAGACAGCTTTATCGTCACCCATTCATCCAGCCTGCGCGCGAGGGGCTAGCAACTAGGATAAGATGGCAACATCATCGTCATCATCGACAGTCGCTAAGGCTAAACGGCCGAACAAGAGGGAAAGAGCGGATGATGAGGCGGATGAGTACGACAAGAGAGGAGGAAAGAAGATATGCTTCAAAGACGAGGACTCCGTTCGGGAGCAAGCACGAAAATACCGAATTATGGCAGCTCGTATGCCCATTAAGGCTCTGACGTCTGCATGGAGCCTGGGAAAGAACCGGCGATTGGATACGAAGCATGTGCGAAACCTTTGCGCTATTTTCACACAGGGTGGACTAAATCGAAGAGCGGAAGAGAATCATCTACTGGTCCTCTGCAGTCGAGCTGATGTGTCGAGGATGATGAAACATCTTCAGCGTCGAGACCTGTCAGCCAGCCCCGAGGTTTCCGAAGAACTGCCATTCTTCGATGAATGGCTATCTGTCAACCACGGTAGGCCAGTGGAGGTCATGGCTGGACAACATCGCATTAAGGCGCTCGAGGCGTACGTGCAGGAGACGGGCGCTAACGAGGAGGAGCTGTGGTGGACCTGCGAATTCTACGACAAGGGTGAGTTCCATCATCGGCCACATGACCGAACCCCTTCCCAGTAGGAAGTCTGAACCTAGCCATTCCAATTCAGCTAATCATCATCATGCATGCGTGTAAACAGATACCCTACCACTGAACTTGAATCTCAAACTTCGGGTTAACCGACAGGATCCAGGCATGGCCGATAGTCATGGCCAGGTCTGGGTGCAAGTTGTCGCAGCATCAAGCCAAGACCCCAAACTATTCAGCGGGACAGCTATCCAAGTCAAGGACCAGATGACTGACGTCCTGCAACTAGGCAGTGATAAACAGTTTCCCACCCGCCGTCTGGCTACAATATGGAGAAATAAGAGATGGAGGGAAATGGCCACACGCTGGTGCGAGACGTCTATCGGTCGAGCCACCTTCAAAATCTCGACATGGGACTGGATGATCAGTTACAGAATCGACGATGTAAGTGAAACAGGACTAGTGACAGTCGGCCTCATTGACTAACGAAAGCTATGTATGTAGTACTGGTTTGCGATATTCCGCAGTGTATTGCAGACGCTATCTCAACTTCCCGGTGATGCTGCCAACGAAATAGAGCTGGCGGACTGGAAGGTGATGTCGGAGTTCCTCGGCCTGACCCGCACAAACAATCAAATCCGGACACTTTTCTACCCGCCTTCATCATCATCATCATCGTCGTCGTCGTCGTCGTTGTCGTCAGCTACGACTCGAAGCACCAAACGTCGACCCGGCTTCCTCACTGCGATAGATGACGCGAGATATGAAGAGATTTACAGCAGGATTCTCATGACCTCCCGGCTACGGTTCACCAATATCCACCGTCTCATAAGCCTGAGCAAAGACGATGGGAAGGTGCTATTTCAGGTCATGAACCATGTTGTTGCTTGGTTGAATGCTACTCCTACGACGATCTCCAATCAACGTGACAACAACAAGCCGCCTCTGCGGGCCGATATAGTAGCAACATTGAACCACTGCTCCGATCGAGTCGTCCGTGAGGCTGAGAAGAGACTTGGTGTCTTCGTATGGGAGCCAGACCACCATCACAGCTCAACGCCCGAGGCAGCTTCTATACTCTTGCAACATGAAGTCCTCGATTTTGTCCTCCAACGTCTCGGCGACTTCAAAAGTCCGTCAGTCAAGCTGTATTTGGAGCAAGCACCCAGACAGGTCGACAGCGCTCAATACACGAAGCGCTTCACACACGAGACGTGGAGCGAAGTACTGACGATGGTCCAGCGGTGGGTTGGGCACGACTTTTCTTCAGAGTGGATGAAGCGGCCTCGTAGCGGTCACACCCTCCATGACCAAGCTTGTAGCGCTGATACAACGTCTTCTCGCTCCACTCACCTTGTCCTGACTAAATCGTTGGGGGACTATATTAGAGATGATCCGGAGCTTGGAGCCGATTCAGCTTCTATCGTGATGGAAAAGCTTGGGAACGAGGCCTTCGAGGCTGTGCTGAGTCGATGGCTCACTCAGCACCAGCATCAACTTCATCCTGGTACGGCGGGTAGCCATGAAAAAGCAAAAATTGGCGTCCCGGTGACAGTCACCGGACCAAGAATTTCTCCCAACCTGTATGAGGAACAAGAGGTCCCAGCGCAGGAAAAAACAAAGAAAACGGGCCATAATGATGGTAACCCTGTTGTTGACTGTGACTCTGGCCCCGACTCCTCCGACTCCTCCCCCGACCCTGACCTCAATTCTGGTAGGGTTGCATCGCAGCGAAAGAGCCCCCGAGACATCGAAATTATCCAAATCCCGCCACTGGTGCCCGCAAGAACCAAGTCAAAGACGGACAAGGAGCGACATCATCATCATCTTGGCAAGCCACAGCGGCATTCTTTGCCAGAGGCGAGGCCACCAGGACAACGAGGTAGAGTAGGGGGATCAGACAGGGGGACGTTGCGAGCGGGCGCTCCCACCTCTTCAAAGCAACCTAGATCAGGGGGAAACAACAGAACACCTGCAGTAAGCATAGCATCATCCTCGCCGACTACAGTTTCTTCATCAGGGCCAGCCAGAGTTCCTAGGGCATCATCATCATCATCTTCTTCTGCTCATATAGCGCAAAATAAGCCTGCATGGTCACGCGGAGTCGAGGCGAATTAGTGCTATGATGAGAACGCGCGTAAGTTTAATAGAGAAGCATAGTGATCATGGCCTACCTACGTCGTTAATGTGATCGGTCGAGACCACGGTGTGATTAGGACTGTCCGTAAGAATACGATCGACAAGGAGTAGGACTCAAATTAACTTTCACTAAACTCAAGCTCGTTTCATAAATAATTTCAACCCCAGGGTACAAGTGGTCTTACGCTCTTAGTCGGTGTGATTGTGGCTTTTGCGGAAATGAGCACGAACAGGGGTGATGTGATCTGAAGCTCACCCTTGCAGTAAATTTACACATGGCTCGTGGTCATCTCCCGAGGATCCCGCCATCATCATTTCTGTAGGTATGCGATGCAAGCGGCGTACATTTACGATGCGGCTTGTTGCTGTCCAGTCATGCGGTGCTTTCGATTACCAATCGATGCTCTATCCGGTCTCGAAGAACAGTATTCCATATTGATCGGCACGCTAGATAATCATCGACACGATGGATGAGCACGATATTCTACTGGACGAGATCGCAGAACCAGAGGATTGCGTCCCTGTGGGCGCTGCTGAAGAAAGCAACGACGATGGCATTGAAAGCTTTGCCGGCACCGATTTTGTCGACGAACTCTATACGAATGATGACGAACTTGATGAGCATGGCGTGAGAATGGCTATTGAGGCTCAGGCCACGAATAAGGACGACTTCAAGATTGATCATTCCAAGGGAAGCTTTAGGATGAAACGTTAGTATGCAAGCTTGCTGTTCCAGCTAACTTCTATGTGTTGACAATGGCGGTGTCTACTCCAGCCGAAAACTTCATATCACGAACGAACGCACCCGATTTTGATGCAGCCCAGGCGCTCGAAATGTTTCAGCGAAGATACACGATAGACTACGGAAGGAAGGCGTCCGGGTCCAGGGCTGCTAATCCTGAAGATAGATACTTCCCGATCTTTCACCTGGATATGATAGGCATCGTCGGCCGGCCTCTACGCCCAATCACGAGACGGAGCGGGTTCTTCGACAACGTCACTTTTACTCTGAGATACTGGCACTCATCGTACGCTGGGAAGCACGTGTCGGCCAACCTGCCTTTCGATATTCGTAACCGAACCTTTCGAATTGCGACTGCAGCATCTCGTGAAGTCTGGTTCATCGTGATGCACCCAGTACAGAGCCAGATGGACGACTTGTCTGGGTCGCACGGCCAGCGCCGACAACGGCAGAAGGCTTCCCGTCAAAGCAGCGCCGTCGAGCGACACCATGCCAAAGCTCTTGCTGAATACATCGTCGAGGTCTTTACGGATAGTGAACTCCTGGGGGAAGGGGTTGAGCCATCTTGGGGCTTGAACGACCGGCGCACGTCGAGTCTATCGTATGACAAGTGGACAACCTTCCAGACACTCTTCATGAGGAATTGGAAGACTTTTTCTCAAAATCACTCATACGACTGCTTCTGGGTTGACAATGAGCCTGCTTTTCATACGTATGACTGCGGGGCTAATATTGAGATTGAAGTCAATGAGGAGCTCAAAGACCTACCGATGGAGACACGCTTGCGATCCGAGAGCGAAGATGACGATGATCCGGATTCAGACTCTGATTCTGAGTCTCAGTCTGAGTCTGAGATCGAGCTCGAGCCCGATTCTGAACTTGAGCCTGAGCCTGAACCCGAGCCTGAGCCTGAGCTTGAATCCGAGATCGAGCCCGAACCCGACTCTGAACTTGACCCAAGCGGTGCAAATGCTATAGATGATCATGATGACGGTAATGACGGCCAGAGAGATAGTACGAGTAGTAGGGACGAAGCGCCGACGGAGGGCAACCCAGCCGACCCCGAGAACGATCATGATATCTACCAAGAGCACCTGTATAGCGATGGACTTGAACATCTCCGTACCGAATTGAAGAAGAAGTACAACATCGACAACATCGACCAGATCTCCTACGCGTTGGCAGCGGACGTCCACTGCATCGAGCGTAACCCCTCGATCCGAAGCGCTTTTCAGCAGGATGTCGACGACGGGACATTGTCGCTCCTAGCAGACCGGCGCGCACTCGTTCGGCATTTTGGCGGTTCGAAAGGTTTCACTTTTTATCCCCTCGCATTCCATTCCAGATATGGGAACTTTTCTTCACCACGTCCGCCACCTTTCCTGGATGATGTATGCCTTGTGATGCGCGACAACATGAGCTATCGCAACAACGGTGCTGACGATGTCCTGTCCTTCGGCTACTTTCACGCCTACTCCAACATCAAGCGGACGATCCGACACAGCCCAGAAGACCTGCTTCCCGCTCGAGGCATCGCCACTGGTGCTCTGACCCTTCCTCCCAGCGAAGCGATACAAAGAGGGTACATCTCCGCCCGTCAACAGCGACTGCTGCGAACTCTCGCTGGCGAGCAGACGCCTGACCAACCGTCTCTGACCATGCCATTCGCGCGTGAGGGCCATCGCATAAGAGCAGCCATGTCGCAGGATCAGGTCGCTTTCCGGATGGAGCAGGTGGTGACCATCAGACCAAGCAAGCTTGAGCGTGGCCATCGACACTTCTTCAGTGTTCTCCATCCCATCTTCCAGCTCATGCGATTCTTTCTCAAGGAGAAGCGGGCATACACTACTGTGCTGAGGAGCTTTCTGCCATCCGTCTTCCCTACCATTCTCTGTTCCTTTGCCAAGCTGTTCGAGCTCGGCCTGGCGGAGATGCATCGGAGATTCCTGGTACGGGCTGAAAAAGGTCTTGACCTGGCTCTGTCAGAAGCTGTTGCAGTGCTGGATCGCCTAGGCAATTACTGCTTCACCGGTGACACAAGAGTGCTGATGTCCACCGTCTTCCGGCCACTCCTCACCATGGACAGCCTCAAGTTATGTGCCTGGCCGTACGTGTCGGCTGACATGCTCGACTTTCGAGGCTCGAGCGGAAAGATGGATGTCGTCCGGTGGCCTCGGACAAAAGATGAAGAGCGCAAGCCGATATTGCTGCACATCGCGTCACTGGAGTATCACTACGGTCGGGTTGTCGCAGCCAACTGCCACAGTCGGGTATGGTTCGGCCAGCTCGGGGCGGAGGATATCGGGCACGTCGGAAGCGCCAATACGTTCCTGGGTAAGGTACTCCGTGGGTTTTGGGTGCCACAGATGGTAGCTTTTATGGCACATCAGCTTCGTATCCAGCTCAACCAAGGAGCACGCAGCGGTCGGGACCCCGCAGAGCACCTTCGACAATCGCAGCGTTTCGGTGCAGTTTTGAATGCCTGGGAGCAGAGTGAAGAACCGTTTAGTAGCGGGTGAGTTGGAACTATTCGCCAAGCGACCCCATACTTCCTCTTTGTCTCGGCAACGTGAACGATAGGCTGAGCCCAGATTGCAAGTCTGGCTGGTGAACTCAGCCACTATGGGGCAGAAACATGAAGCTAATCCACGACGATGTCGACATACAGGCAATTCGACACGCTGTTCTTGGGAATGGCGGACGATAGCGAACCTATGCCTCTGCCTGCTCCTTCCAGGTCGAACAAGGCACGAAGCGACTTTGCGAGCGAGATATACGACGCGTGCCTCAAGGGCGATGAGACTGCCATACAAGCTATAGCATCCAAGAATGCCACCTGGCCATCCATGCTGGGCGAAGCCATGCGCCATACGCGGGAGGGAAGTGTGACGGCCCGCGAGTGGATCGGCGCCATCGCGAACCAGATGGCAGAGGCTGGCATAGACTGGGTTCCTGGATACTATCGCAAGCGGCTGACATCGCGGCGCGTTATCCAACTCGACAAGGTCCAGCGTTACAAGCGACCAGTAGTGGTATTAACCGGACCGCCAAACAGTCTTAAGCGAGCAGCAAAGGAGGCGGAGCTGCGTATGGCAATGACAGCAGGCGGGGAGCCCGCCGCGAAGCGGAGTAGGAAGAGAAAGATCGATGTAGGTTGCGAGGTACCGTTCAAGAAAGTGCCCCAAATGATCCAGGAAGGGTTCGGTAAGCTAGAGAAAAACTACACCAAGACAGATCCGATGGCGGTCCGACACCTGAATCAGGCCTATAGCTGTTTGATGGACTGCTTGGGTGATCCGCTGTGTGATATGATGCTTCTACTGGCCCTGACGTTCGGTGCTTGCACGGTAACGCCGCATATCGATGAGCGGGGGGACGAATTCTACCCCGCCAAGAAGAGGAAGGAACCAGACATGCTGGCGGCAACGATGGTTATACGAATGCTCTGGTTCATGAGGAAGGAAGCCTTTCTATGGGAAGATACTGATGAGAAAGTGTTATCTGTCGCTAAGATGACGCAAAAGATTGGTAAGTAGAACCAGTGTGGAGCAAGCCACAGTGAGCCGGCTGACCGTCTTCTCTTATTTTATCACGCTGTAGAGAACAGAGGTTTCAACAATCGTGGGTTGCTGAAGCTCGGGTGGGTGGACTACAAGACGAACACCGGTAACCGTCGTCGGACGCCGCGAACAACAGAGTTGCAGCTCAGGTCAATAGAGGAGCTCTATGAGGTCCGCAAGTGCTTGATTTCTGCCATGAAGGATGCGGAAAGGTTCATATCATTGGTGTTTGGAAATGACGATGGGGTTTGGGTGGCTCGATGTTCCTCGATCATTCAAGATAGACGATAGTAATTATTGTAATAGGAATGGATGAAGTGCGCATACTACGTTTTCGCTCGTGACAACGGATCTTGACATGCCTCGTAAGGCAGTCAGGGAGAAAAAGAAGAAAAAAGAAGAAAAAATTGAGTTCAATAGAGGGTACGAGGATGAATGCCTATCCCGACTACTCTGTACCATTGGCAGATGTCTAATCGCTGCAAATGCGCACATGGTGGGAGGGAGGACATGGGCTAGTTACTGGTCCTGTGGGGCACCCCGAGCCGGGGTTCAGAAAGCCCACTTACTTAGCCAGGGGGCTGTCCCTCTTCTCTCTTTTCCTTTTCAGCGCAACAACGGCGAGCCCCGGCAATAGCTGTTACTTAAACCCTTTCATCCGTCCTCACCAACGCTTCACTCGTAATCATCGTTGTCACAACTTATCGCCTCACTCAACCAGCTACGGCAGAATCCCTCTCTTGATCAAAATACACAGATGAAACTCAGAAATGGCAGCTACCGATCTCTACACCATGGCACTCCAGCGGTCCACGCAGCCGGATTTGCTACCCCAGAACAAAGAGGTTCGGCATAGTATAGTGCCGCTCTCGGAAACCCAACGCGCAGGCTGTAAAACATGGCTCCAGGAAATGAACTTCCTCCGCCCAGGTGAGGAAGAGGACGAAGAGGTCTGGGCAAAGATCAAGAGGAACTGGATCGGATACCTGTCGGCAACGAGTCCCACGCCGGAAGTAGCCCTGGCGCCGAACCGCAAGGTTGTGCAGTTCACGGGCGGCGACGAGGATGATGACGGGGTGGAGAACGCGAGGGGGCAGAAGCGTCGGTTTGCTGACGATCGCCAGAGGCGAATGACCATCCAGTCAGCCTTCTGGAACGACCTGGATTTGATGGAGGCCATGACAGAGCGATGGCCGCGGGCGGCGCGGGTCGCATTGAACAGTATGGACGAAGGAAATGGGGGGGATGGAGATCAAGGCGCGTTTGAGAGCCTCGCAGCCGTCTATGATCTCGGTAAACGACGGCGATACCAGTCGATCTGGATGAGCCTGGTGGGGTTCATCGCTCACTCGCACAGTGAGGGCACGCTGGGGGAGATGGGCTTGCGGTTGACGGAGAGCCAGATCGACGACATCCTGGACATCGAGCAAGAGATCTGGCAGATAGACACGAGGGCGATTGCGCGGAGGCGGGAAAAGGGAGGGTTCGAGGATGTGTGGGTTCCTATCCGGCAGCTGCTCATAGAGGCGTTAAGGAAGCCAAAGTCGACGCCTCGGAACAACCCGCTTGTGTGGTGGATTGCGGTCCTCGCCCGATCAGCGGTCTCGGGCGACAGCGACATAGACTTTATTAGCCGAGGGCGATTCCACAAGAACCCCATGCCGATGGATGTCGACCTCAGGGAGCGGCTGGAGGCGATAGTGCACTACAGCAAGGTCCTCGTACTTGACGGTGCCTTCTCGACGTGGTCGGAGAGGTCAGAGAGGTCAGAGTGGGTGATGGAGGTACAGAGCAGGCTGAACATGGTGAGCATTGAATGGCTTAACGAAGAGGGGGGCTCCAGGCCAGCTGGGCCATCTGGTGATGGTGGGCCAGTGTATTCGACGGATGCATGGCAGTCCGTGGTGGCACATATAGCTGAACAGACGGAGAGGCATCTTGGGGGCAAGCAGAAGACGGCGATATATAGGTTACGAATGTTGGCTAATGCGATGATGCAGTAAGTGTGAGATCCGCGAAAAGAGCATAGTTAGGTAGAAAGAGAGTTGCTTTAAATACTCGTCGAATTCCAGATATGATTGTTATCTAAATCCATTTGTACCCCCGGTCGCCGAATGGCATTGGAGGTTTGTTTATGTATAATGCGATATCCAGTATTAGTTGAGGTATCCCCAGTAGAAATGCCTGGACTCGACTCTCATCCAATAACGCGCGGTTCTCATAGAATATTTCCACGATAGCTTTCCGCATTTCCAGGATGTCAGTTGGAGTAGCGGTGTACGCCTCCCGGGCCGCATCTAAGAAATAACTGGATTTCCATTGCTGCTGAGCCACTCCCTTGAACTTCTTGATACATAACTCTCTGAGGCGAGGAATGTCGTACATGTGCGCAAGCGTAAAGACTTTGGCGTGAAGAACCAACAGCCGGGCCTCGAGAGTAGTTGCTTTATCTGTAACAGGTGAACAGTCGTCGTCCTCTCGGAGCATGTCCTGGTCAGGGGCATCGCTCGAGATAGCAGTTACGACTTCGTAATCCCAGAGATATAAAAACTGCACCAGACATTCTACTGCCTCGGGATCGGCGTCTCCAAAGTTGAATGAAGCTCTAGCAGTGCGGTGATCAGACCCATTCCCCTGTGGTTCAGCTCGATCAAGCTTGGCAGCATTAAACTCGCAAGATCGATCTATGACAGGGGACATGGAGCAAACAATCGAGCGGTGTGCCTTATATTGTTTAGTGTCTGATATGAGATCTAGGTCGGAGTATTTCCCTGTATGAAAGAGACTATATGGACATCAGCAAAATGTCTTCAATAAGTACGCCAGCCGAGTGAATTTACTCTTTCATCCACGCCCTATGTTCTTCCATGATGCAACGGTCTCGATCAGGCGATAAAGGTCTGAGGACTCTTTGAGGCTCTTGCCGTACCGTAGGCCATGAAGCTGGCTCTGAAAATACGATCTGGGCAGTAGAATATGAGCTGAAGACGCCTTGCTGGAGTAAACACTGTAAGATCCGAACAAGCTTGTCCCGAGGGAAGTTTGAGACGGTGAGATTGTGCCTTTGCACCACTGCTCTTATCGCTTTCTGCTTACGTAGAGCCAAGTTCTCGGGGATAGAGAAAATTCGTTTGCATCGGGAAGAACGGTAGACAGTGTTACGATCGGCCTTAGAATATTGCATATGTAACAGGCGGGGGCCACAACAGCGACGTCGCCCAGGCCTCTGTCTCTTGGTCGAGGTGACTTGGCTTGGTGAGTTGATGACGTTCGGTGAGAGATCTTGTTGGCCTGGAGTAGGCTATTTAAAGCTGATTGGTTGGACATAAAAGTTGTGTTGGCCTGCAGAGCCTGATTCGAGACTCAAGCGCTCAGGCATCCATGCAGTACATAGCACGGCTGAAACCCCACGTCACTAGACGAAACCTCTCAAAAATTCACATCCATACGCAGCTGTATCTTCCGCCTTGACTGGATCTCAGCCACTTTGCCCGCTCATTCGACACATAGACATTTTATCTGTTCCCTTTCCTGCTATCATCTTCAATCAGCCCAGGCGATATGGTTACCATGGCCCCTCACCATGCAGAAGACCATGAGTGGGTGGAGAATCGAAAGTTTGAGCCTTACTCACGCTATGGAGACGATGTAGAGCTGGACTTGGTTCAGGTTCCCAGCCTCGACGAGGACTGGGTTTACTTGGCATGCGAGAATGACCACCCCTGCAGCAGCTGCGATCGTATAACGCCACACATTGACTGCATATTCATCGCAGTTGATGGTGCCTGCAGAGGTAACGGCACACCTGATGCGAAAGCCGCCATCGGAGTTTTTGTTGGCGAAACGTCTTCATTCAATCGAAGCCTCTTGCTACGCCAGGTACCCGTGACGAACCAAATCGCAGAACTGAACGCCGGCATTGTTGCACTTGAACAGGCATTAGAAATACTGCGAACAAAAGCGCTAGGTGAGGAACCGCTTCATAAAGTCGTCATCAAGGCGGACTCGGAGTACCTCGTCAAGGGTATGACTGAGTGGGTGTTCAAATGGGAAACCAACGGGTATATAAATGCGAAAGGAGGTACAGTCAAGAACTCTGATTTATTCAAGAGGCTACAAAGGCTTGCTGAAGATCTGAATACATCCAACGTCGAGGTTCTGTTCTGGCATGTACCTCGGGAGATGAACAAAGAAGCCGATAAGTTGGCCAACCAAGCGTTCAACAGCCGCCGATAAAGAGCTCGTGAGCCAATCGCTTTCGTCATGTCAAGTAAAGAGTCACTTTGGTTGTCTGGTGGATAGCCACACAGGATGCTAGTGTCGGCAGAGACTTCCGGACATCACCTTAGTCCAAAATGAGCAAGCTTGTTACTCCTTTGTCGATGAAATACTATGCCGAGCCCATGAAATGAGATGGGGGACACCAAAACGGGAGGGCAGCACAGATGCAGGCCGAGGCTTAGCTGAGTTATATCCAGCATCATTTTTTTACATATTGTTCGTGTAACATCTGCCGCCGACGTTACTAGTACAGACTTCAATATATTACTTTATGAGGGCAATATAGGAATTAAACACGTTAATATATACTGAAATGAACAACTCTATTAGTTCTTAGTCCCAGGAGAGACTTCGCCAAGTCTCTTGCATCAACATATCTTCGACCTGAGTGAGCTCTTGAGAATAAATCTCTCGATCACGAAAAGGTAGACTTGGCGGTAGATGGTAGGGATAGCGCTTTTTGCTATGATGCATGTGATGGACATGTCTCGGAAGCTCGTATTAGTCCGATTTGCGTGGCGTCTGAAAATTGTTTATCCTTACCCATCTCACGGGGGACAGGCTCAGCCTAGTGGATTCAATTGGTTGCAGCATGAGACATATGATGCTGTCATTATCTATTGCTAGTAGCTAAGTCCATTCTTCTCTCTCCATTCTTCTTCACCGCTCTTCCAACCGTACCTATATCTGCTGCAACGCCATCAGTGTATGACGATGACGCTGTCTGATGCACCGGCTACCGATAAGTGTCAATGTACCAGGGCGAAGGGGGACTATGAGATCGAAGGCGAGCTTGGTACAACAGTAATTTGTCCTGACTGCCATCTCGAGGAGGCAACTTTCCGGGAGCCTGACAATGCCGAACAAGCAGACTTCATCAGTGAAAGGGACGTCTATATTGCTTTCAAAGGCTCGCCTTCATTGATAAGAATTGCAGAGAAACATCCGAGTGATCAGTTGATTAAAAAGGCTGTAAGAAAGCGAGAGAAAGGCCAAGAGGCAGTCAGAGACCTGATTCGCAATTACGGCATTTCAACTGTAGTGGCTACTATCAGGATCTTGCTGGACGACCATGTATTCACATGCACCGATGGAGCAAGACGCCGATTTCCCGACCTATTTCCAGAAGAGCAGGTATGTAGACTTCAAGAAGGACAGCAAGCAACAACTGAATACCTGTCTCTAAAGGAGAGCCAAGCACTTGATAGTGAATACAACCCATCAAAAGAGACAGCTGATGGGTTTAAAGGTAAGCGTGCCTTTCTCAGCGTAGATGGACATGCGACATACTAATGCATCGCATTTCTTATAGGAAGTGAATTACAGAATAGTCAACATGGCCAAACTCTCCAAGATTGCCGACTTCTTGCTTCTCTTCCTATCAGGCCACGGCAGAGACTCATGTCACAGCTCCAGCTGATACTGGAGCATGCATGCTTCGCATTTGGACAGCGAACAATGCAAAAAGATCTGGATGACTGGGGTTGGACCTGCGCTGAGGCAGTTCCTTTACAGAGGTGGATAGACTTATTCAAGCAGAACAGGGCACTTGAAACCGAGAACAGTATTGAAAAACTCTCGACCCTACTTAGCTCAGTGGCAAGAATTCAAGACATTGCCATCCAACGACTCAGTGTTGACTTGGTCGGAGTTAACAAGTTATTGTCAAGCGCGGAAGAGTTTGTTGAGCTTCTCGGCACTCCAGTGTATCAGAGCACCATCGCGCCGCTCCAGCAGCAAATTAAGAGAGGGATTCTCACGGCAAACCGAAGCGCTGTCTCTATCCAACAAGAAACCGATAGGAGGTTTGCGGAGATTGAGGCCGAGAGAGAAAAGCTGAAGCGTCAAGAGGAGGAGATTAGATGGTATCAAAACGAGAACCTGAGCAATATCCAAGATTCACTGGAGCGCGACATATTCGCGGCAATGGCACAGGCCAAGGACACCGTGCCAGACATTTGACAGGCAGTTCAAAATGCATAGTAGTAGCTCTCGATAGGAATGACACCAGAGGTCATTATACTTATATCTATTACTGTGCTAGTCCGAGAGCAGGATGCTAATATCGACACAGGGCTTCCGGGCATTACTTCAGGTTGAGAACATGGGTATTTCATGACATATAAACAGTATGGAAATTGAACGCGTTGCACTATCCAAATAAACTAGTCCATTACTTCTTAATCTGATGAAAGCCTCCGCCGAATCCAGGGAGTGAGCTGGAGTTGGGGGGAACGATCGGGCCATGGAGGTGCAAGTCGAGGCTCAGCTGAGGTTTATCCAACATAAGTCTCTTGACGTGGTCTTCATGTAAGAGGTATCGCCGTTTGTGTAGGAACTCTACCACAGAGTCACGCATCTCTCGGGCGTTATCTAGCGCGGCTGAGTTGTATGCTTCTCGTGCAGCGTCGGTGAAGTAGTGTGTCTTTCCATAGTGTTGAGCAGCTGCCTCGAACTTGGCCACCGACAGGGATTTGAGAGGACGTATGCCATACTCCTCCGCCAGAGCGAATACCCTGACATGGGTAATCAGATCAGAGCCAAGAGGGATCATGGTGTCATCTATAGCATCTTCTTCGTACATCACTCCCTTCCCAACCTTTGCGTCACGAGCGCGCCCAGAAATCTCATAGTCCCAGCGATAGAAGTACTGCACAGCACAATCCACAGCTTGTGGATCGTTATACAAGAACCTATATTGACCCTTGGGGTTGGGGAATCCGGAGGACGGGTGTCCGAATCCTGGCGACTTGCCGCCAGGGGGTGTATGCTCTTTCTTTATCTTTGGAGACTGATAGAAAACAACGGCGCGATGTGCCGCATACGTCTTAGTGCCGCAGTGAAGCTGGAGGTCAGAGTAGTCGCCAGTCTCGAAGAGCCTTGTTTGTGTTAGTGACAGAAATCATTCATTTTGAAGGAGATGTTCAGAGATGACCTACTCGCCAAGGCATTTCCTATATTCCTTTGTGTGCTCTTCCATATCGGGGCCTTGTGGAGGAATTATAGTAAAGGGTATTAGGCTCCTGAAGATAATAGAGAAGTTATCAGACGGCTTGACAATAGCTTATCTTGGTTGCACCAGTCTAGTCGACCACGGTTATACTCATACGCGTTGAGCGTGATTTGGGGCGGGGCTTGTCTCGGAAACTTAGGCATCAAGGCAGCCTTGCAGGGTACGTACAGATGGATGTCTCTCAACCCCCGCGTTCATGAGACAGCCAACGTGGAAGTTCTTTCCTACTCAGCCAAGTTTTCTTGTTGCTCTGTGAGCTCTTCTCAGTCTCAGTCGGCGAACCACAAGCATTCTAACACTGACCTGACGAATGTCAGGCTCTAGCGAACTCGCAAGATGACCACATCATCATGCGGCAAGCTTGTCTCATACTGCGATTGTACCGGGAGACAGGCAAACATCGGCGGCATATTTGTCAGCCGGGCATCATGCGACTGGTGCCATGGAGTGGTACCGGACGACAAAGCCATCTATATGGTATTGAAGGACCACGTTGAACAAATACAGTTCCTAGGAACCAAGAGAGGCAAGGCTCGGCCCAAGAGAAACAAAAAGAGGAATAAGAATGGTAGCGGAGACGTAGTGGAAGCCCTCCAGCATCTTCCATATCGGGAAGACGTCGACAAGCTGTACAAAAAGTATGGTTTCCAAGTGATATGCGCTTCGGCTAGGGTTCTGTTGGGCACCGGCCCGCTAGAACAGCGTCATCTGTCGACGGCCAGTTGGGAGGATTGTCTGCCTGCTGCAGAGCCTGATAGCGATGTGTCTGTAGATGGTGCTGACAGGGAGATAGCTGGGGAGCCGGAACCGGATTCAGCCGCGGAAAAAGCACCACCATGGGACCACCATTGCGAGCCCGAGGTGGCGGCAGGAGAGTATCGGGGTATCAAGTATGTGGAGCCCGAGGCGGCAGAACAGGAATATATGGATGTGCAGGATATGGAGGAGAAACCTGGCGATAGCGACAAAGTCGCACCTGATGCTAGTGATGACTATGGAAACGATTCAGCCAGCGATAAGCCTGCAGACCCCGAAATGGAGGCATACCCAGCGAAGGTATGCTACGAGGTTCCAGTAGAGGACGCGATGCCATCAGATGGTATGTATTCAGATTCGCTATTGAAGATAATTATAATGTTGCAGTGCCGTGGCTGACCTTACGCAATAGAGGAAACGAGGGAAGAGCGTGCACAAGAGAAGAAAGACTTGATTTGCCTGCCATTCAACAGTCAACATATCCTGATGGTCCAACTACAGGGGATCCTTGAGCGGGCATGCTTTACTTACGCACAGAGATGTTTGCCAGCGTTGCTACGCAGGCGTAAGTGGAGCTGTGCGGAAGCAGTACCCCTCCATACTTGGATGGACGAGTTCTCTATTATACAGGACACGTTCCACACAGAGCCTAGCAGGGATCTCCTACAGTCGGTTGCCGAAATTGAAGATACGGCAGTCAGACGCACGCCGATCGACTGGTCTAGGATGAAGAAACTTCTGGACAGCGCGGTCGAACTGACTGAAGTCTTACAGACCGAGGAGTACGGTGACTTAATAAAGAAGATCCGTGTTGACGTCGCACAGGCGATCCAGGATTTTGTCCATCAGGAGGAAGAACTTCGAAATCGCGAAATGGGTGAGCTGTTTTGCATTTGCCTCGAACGAGAAGAGTTGGATGAGAGAGAAAAGGTGGCTTGGGCAGAGAAAGAAAGGAAGACAAGAGAATGCCAGCAATCAGCCGGATTAAGGGTTATAAAAGCGATAGATGAGGCGAAAGTCATATTCGAGACGCCTAAGTGAGAAGCCGGGAGGAAATGGAAACCTAGATGCTATCACCAGCCATCAAGACAGAATAATTTGATAATTAAAGAATTAATGAATAAGAATTAAATTGAAAAAAAAAAATAGGAAAATTGTCAATTAAAAGATTGATGAATAAAAGGTTGACAGTTAAAAATATAAGGATAAAAAAATTAACGATTAAAAGATTGATGATTAAATAATTGATGATTAAATAATTGATGATTAAATAATTGATGGATATCAAAAAGCTAATAATTAAAAAACTGAAAACTTTATTTAAGAATTAATTAATGGAAATTTTGACAATTAACAAATTGATGCTGAAAAAATGAACAATTACAAAGTGGATAGATGAAAATTTGACGATTAAAGAAATGACGGTCAAGGAACGAACAGATATAAATTCGACAATTTAAAAATGAGGATTGAAAACTTGATGATAATTAAAAAGTTCAGGATTATAAAATTGACAAATGGAAAATGGCGACTGAAAAAATGGTTAGTTAAAAATTTGATGAGCAGAAAAACTGATAAAGAAAAAACAGGTGAATAGAAGAAGAAAAAAACAAGCAAGTAAAGAAAGGATAAAGATTTAAATATAAAAGATTAATGAAAACCAAATCAAGAAAAATGAAAAGACAAGAAGAGTGTTGGGGAAGGGCCGTATACATCGAGATCTAGGTTGATAAAATTGATTAAGAGAAGCATTGATAGACGAAGATTCAATACGCAAAAGATCGAATAAATGAGGAGCTAATGGATGATAGACAGAATATCAAGAGAGAAAAACTGGAAACTTTTGCTTGTTTGTGTGTTTCCCGTCCGGGCGGAAAACTTAGAAACTCCTAAAATCAGCTGAGGCAATAGGGTAGTTAGATTATCTTGGTCCCTGTGTTGTGATGTGGAGGTTGCGAAAAGATTAAAGTTTTGGCAGGGTTGCAGTAACAACAGGGGCAATACAAGGGGCTGGGGGCTGGAAGGGGCGGTACAGACAGGGATCATCAGGGACCATAAAACCAGAGGAGCCCCCCGCAATCTTGGGGCCAGCGATTTCCCCACTCTCAACCACATATTGTCATCATGGAATGGCATGCGACAACAGGCGACGACAAGGCACGACATGCATCGATTGCATCCGACGAAGACAGATGATGATCTGACGATGAACGCCACGATGAAGACGAAAGAAATGATGATGTTGAATAATGTCACGACTCGGGGCGATCAAACGATGGGTCCACCGGGGCGCACGGAACGATTACGACATCGACCGTAGTGAATGGTCCTGGCATCAGTCTACTGAGTAATGAGGACGATTATTGATGAATGGTAATGAATCATCGTCTTATGTTTTCATCCAGGTCGGTACTTGAAGATTCTGGCTACAAATGGCGTCACGTCGAGTGCACACCATGATGCTATCTCTTTTGGTATCTGCCACGACACCAGCAGAGGGTTCCAAGGACACCGCTGCCGTGCTCAGGATAGACGGGCACCAACATGTCGAAGGAGGGTCGACGAAAGAATACTGACCTGGCCCTGGCCGTAACTCTAACCCAAAGCGTCGAGTTTTCAATTTGCCCGGGAGGTCGAGAGGACAGCGGTTGTGGACGGAGGACATTATTATGTTCATCATCACCATCCCCGATCCAAAGCATTATTTACCCGTAACCCTAACCCTAACCCTAAGGCAAAACCCAAAATTTTGGATTGATCGGGGAAGGTGAGAGCCTAGCGGGTGTTTAAAAGGGTCAGGGGAGGGAGAAAGACGGACTGCTTAGCCGTTGCTCTAACCCTGAGCCAGAACGCTTAGTTCTCGTTTGACCTGGAAAGTTGAGAGGGGAGCGGGCGGGCAGGAAGGCCAGTGAGAGTGTAAGTCGAGGCCGGAGGGGTGGAGGGTTATAGGAAAGGTGCAGTGGACTGGAGGCGGTCGCGACTTGACCCTAGCCTTACGCCTTAACCCTTGGTGTAACCCTAACCCTAACCCAATATCGGGTTAGGGTTAAGGGGTAAGGTTAAAGTTAAAGTGAGAAAAGGGAGGAGAAGGAAGGTGGGAAGAGGCGAGAGGGTTTACGTGCTAGGTGGTACTAGCCCTCTTGAGTTCTTCTTTCTGGGGTCCGGTTCTTCAACAGAGAGGTTGCAGTAGTGGACGGGAGCTAGGGGTGCTAGCGTGGTGGAAGTGCAAGGGGCTCTGCTTCTTGTTGTAGGTGGCAGCGCTTGGTTACTCTGCTGGTGACGACCGAGGTAAAGAGGAGGCGAGAGGGTTCGTAAACGTAGAAGGGGCCTAACCTCTGACGTCTGAGGTCGAGAAGGAGGGCTAAGGGTTGGCAAAGTGGGGGAAAGGGGGAGTTGAAGTCGGGTGCGGCTCTGTACAGTGCGACACAGTGCCGTTTCGCACGGACCGGGTCAGAGTTCAGGGTTAAGGGTAAAGTTAAAGTCAGGAAAGAGAAGGCAAGAGTGAGAAGAAAGACGTAAAGCGGTTTGGTCGAGCACGTGTTTAGCACTCGGCAGGGGCGCGGCAGCGCTAAAAACAAGAGTAAAAAAAGAGGCTTTAAGTGGGTGGGTGGGTGAACCCGTGCAAAACCGCTAACGGCAGGTTGCGCGGCAGCGCGGGAGAGTTGGTTAGGGTTAAAGCACTGTCCGCCGGAGGCGGCGCTCACTGCAGGTGCAAGCGCGACAGCGCTTCGGAAGAAAAGAAAAGAGGAAGCTGTGAAGAAACGGGGAAGGTATCTTGTGTAACACAGTGCAAACAGTGTGAAATATCAGGCTCCGGCACTGTGG
>JAHARR010000248.1:0-20511 GCA_019191175.1 Fusarium veterinarium
TTTATACTGATGCATTTTAATTGGCTGTAACCCCCTGCCGTGACCTGGTGGGAGGCTCAACACAACTCAAGGGATAGGTTTTTCATGGTTAGATAGTGAAGTACTAAGATTCTATTGGCGCTAGGGAAGTAATAAAGGCTTCCCATCATGCTCCTCATATTCTCGCGTTTTCACTTCGAAACAGATCGGCCCACGGCTTTGCGGACTTTCGATGGCGACCTGTCATCGACTTCGTCCATGTTGATAGACATTTACTACACACTGGAATGATATGGTGCTTCTAGTTTGATGTGCAGATTTTCATAAAGCGTGTATGATGAAAGGGCCTCGAACAACGGGTTTCAATGTAAAGTCGACCGGAACTCATTAAGACCCCGGCCAACTTATATTTCGCCTACAGAATACTGCCTCTCTAACTGGCGCAGGATCTTTCCAACCACCTCTTCCGCCAGTTTGTCAATATCCTGAGCATCAAATCCTTTCTTGAAAATGACGTTCTCCCAACGGACGTTGCTCCCGTCACTATCCTGGAGAGAGTATTGGTCATTATTCACAAAGTGCAGGTACACACGTCCGCCGGGATCGCCTGCAGATATTGATTGGTTTGAATTCTTCAGAGTTCCAACTACACATCGCTCGTTCTTCAACTGCAGTCGACGACTGCGCTGTTTGGTTATTCTATGCTCTGAGCATCGTGAGCGAGCCCGTTGTGCTTTTATAACGTAAGTTTGGATGTCCATTTTCGGGTCATGGCTTTGGAAACTCACTGTGTCGATAGCGAGCCATCTTGCTAGGGTACTTAGTTGCGGTTCCAGACATACATACATTCAAAAGAACTGTCATCAAGGTCCGACTCAAGCAGCTGTCGTAAAGATGGTGGGGCGATGCGGGGTTTCCCAAACAGCCCGTGGTTGGCCTATCATGTGAGCTGTTATATGGGCGCATCACTGCATTTTAACCCGCTTCTTACGCCACTTTCACTTGTGAAAAAATCAAGGCTCTTTCAACCCGTATTCGCTGTGCTGAGCCGACTCTTCTCGCGCTCAACAATTCAGTATCATTCGAGCAGGGCCGTTCAACTAAACCTGTAAGGATATGATTTGAAAAGGGGTATCGATTCTTGCGTTATTGGCGTTCTACCGCAATGAACCGTAATGAAGGACAGTAAGGGCGACCAGAATGAAGAATAAGTGGGGTCAAAATGATCTTGTTCATGTTTGGAAGAACCTCGATACGTGCACGGGTCAGATTCTGTGCAATTCGGCACATTACAACGAGCCCTTGTTACTGGAGGATAGGATGTCGTATGACGGTGCCCTGGAAAGCTTCAAATAGTTGACAGTGCTATTCTGCCTGTCGCTAACTAGTACTATAAGTTTCCCAATCGTTTCGGAGAATCTTTTTTAATCGAGTATAAAGCTTGTCATCTTCTCGTTCCCAAGGCTTATCCCGAGGGAAAACAATCTTCCGTAGTCCATTCAATAATGGGATAAGTGGATTGTAATAGGCTGTGAAATTATTCGTCATGGTGGCCACAAGAATCGACTCCTTTGTCACTGTTCCCAACTTGAGTTTGGCTAACTCCTCCATATCTGCGTAATTCCATTTATCAAACTGTGAAACAGTCCTGCTCTTGTCTGGTCCGTCATAGTGGATGCATATCCAGAATAGCACCCAGAAGAATGACTCTAGATCATGCATAAAAGAATGTTGCTCACCCAGGAGCGCCCCAATTGCCATGAAAGCCCGTGTTCCGGTCTTCCCCTTTGCTCCTGACGCAGCCTCTCGCGATTCCTTGATGGCCAGGTCAAGATCAATCAAGAAGGAAGACCAGGAGGGGTTATCATCATCCTCGTTGATCATAAGATTGTTGACCGAGATGTCTCTGTGAAGGAAGCCTGCCTTATGCAAAGATTCATGTCCTTCGATGCACCGCTCAAACGCAGCAAGCAGAGCCGGCCGGGAGCTCGCCTTGTAGATAGGCATCCCGTAGTCTCGGAGAATGACACGCCGATGTACACGATTTGGTAATGAACTGGTGACCCTCGTTGAAGACACGGAACAAGATCGCTTGCTAGAAGGAAGAGGAGCGCCAGCTTGGCTAGATGAACGCTTTCTGCTGGCACTGGTGCTGCCGCGACCCTCTCTCGATGTGCCAGACACGACGTTGTTCCGCCGGATTGGTCGTTCCGGACGGTAGTTCGCAGCTTGCGTAATATCCAGCCCTCTTCGAACATTATTCCGGATGTCATCATCTGCCCCGTCAATCTGTACCGTCTCGTGGTGATAGTAACGGGCTACGTTAACGACACCCTTGTCAGTCGCCTCACGTAGTAGTTCGCCTTCTTCATCTCGTTCCGGATATTGCCACGAATCCTTAATGACAAGCAGCATCTCCGGCCGTCCTTCGGGGTGGGCTTTCCAACATGTCGTCGCTCGACCAGCTATGCAAGGCGCCCGCTGCATCACCTCGTCGATGATGATCCGCTCGGTCGAACCATTCCGATTGACCTCGATGAATCGCTCCCCGTTTGCCGTCATGATTGTTGGGTCGAACCCTAGCTGCTCCTCGTTCATCCAGAGAAAGCCAAGGATCGTGGACACAAACTGACGGCCATCTTTGTTAATGTCGAACTGCTCCGATGCGATGCCCCCGAGCCGGTCAAATGCCCATACCCTCATGAGGGACCCGCAGATGGTAAAGCCCAAGACGAAGCGACGGGTATTCTGCGCAACGAGCACTTCCCTCGCGTACCTCCCCAGATCAAGCCACGCCATCGAGGCCTTGTCGGCGGATGGGTTGCTCTTCAGCTCTCCAGGCACCAAGATCTGCGACCAGCGGCACCGCGAGTCTTTCCCAACACTCGTATCCTTGACAAAACCGATGTCCAACTTGCGCTCTCCGGTAGAACCTTGTATTGGCTTATTGGGCTGGGCAAGAGGCCGTCGTCGATGTTGATGCGTTGGGATTGACTCATGGCTGCCTGCGGACGCCGCTAGTTTGTCGCTGAAGTCGGCAAACCAGCTCAGCACATCATCCTGGTTCGCATCCCTGGGCCATCCTTTCCAACCGTCCTCAAAGAGTGGATCGCTGCCTTCAACACATTGCTTGAAGAACGCCTGGGACGCTGCGTCAAGGCCGGCCACGCCTCCAAAGTATGCGTCATGAAAGTGACGGACCCCGACATACATAGACCCAAGCTCCTCTTTTAGCACGTCGTCCATGTATTTGCGATGTTCGGAGGAGTTTGCGAAGCTGCTTGTATTACGCAGCCATGGGGTCCCGGGTCTGTTGGAGGGAAGAGGCTATCGGTTGGGGAGGCGGGGTGGATTCGGCAACAGCGTCATAGGCTCGATCCCAGATAAGGGCATCGGGTTCGCTGGCGAGGGCTGATTTCAGGAGAGGTTTGACGCGGTCGAAGTCAAAGTCGTCGGAGGCGGCAGCAGAAATGAGTCTGAGGAGATCGCTTCGGAGGGTACCACGACCGGTATTTGTGAGGAGCAGACCCGAGGCTGTATGGCTTTGTAGAGTGAAAAGGAGAGGGAGCGTGAGATTTCGAAGATCTATAGGCTAGTTAGAGCAGTGCTGCAACAAAGTTTGGTCGCCACACTGATTGGCGACAACATTGAGAACCGACGGCGAGGCTCATAAGTTGCAATATGATATCACACCAACAAAGAATAAGAACTTAATAAATACTGAGCAGGAGCGATTTGCAGACCTAATATAATATTAATTATTGAGCTAAGTGCTTTTACCATACATGAAGCTTCTAGTCTGAGATGGTGAAAATGGATTGGTGTCGGGCGCGTTTAGTAATAACATCTTGTCTTGCTTTATCCTCTGGTGTATCGTACTTTCGAGGTCGCCCACGCTTTTTGGGTGCTTCAGGCAGAGCGATCAAGATACAACATTACGGTAGTTGGCTTGCGTTGTCTTGAAGTTCCTGCAGTTTGATGGAATGAGTTTGCCCCTGAGTTGACCGCTAAACCCTGGTTGGCTAGATGCTTGTCTGCTAAGTCCCAGATAGGCTAGTGCGGTGACTGTGAAACTCAAAAGGGTAATTTCGACTGACCTGATGACTTCGTACACAAGGCACATCACTGGGTGTAGAATTCCATCTTGGCCCGGAAAACAGGAACGCGAAACGCGCCGCGTTTCTCCGGCGAGGGCCCGTGCCAACCATGTAGAAGTCTGCGTTCATGGGCGCTGTCGGGCGTAGTGAAGTCGACTGAGGGCAAGGGAGAGAGGCAGGGGCAGCAACCGACGAACTCTACTTCACCCGTGACGGGTAACGTATCCCATCGAGTGCTAACTGACGCCAGGTACATGGAGAGAAAGAGTTGAAGCCAATCAGCGCTCTGCCAAGAAAGTTTTGGTCCAACCAAAACCCGCACCTTATCCCGTAAGATGGAGATAAAAGCGGGGTAGCTGTATCTGGCGCCAGTTAGCACTCGATGGGATAGGGGATATGAACGGCATTAGTCATCATTGCTTCGGACCTGCAGCTGGTTTTATTTAGCTCTCTTACAATTATTCGGGGGCTCCACCCTTTACGAAACACGTTGTTGCCCGCGACCTCTCCACGATCGCATCCATGCCGAACGACGAGCCTATATTCTACGCAATGCAATGTTCTGGTTTATTAATCGCAGTCTCTTTGTTATCTCGACAACCTGGACATCCTCCGTCAGATTTATCTACAATCTCCTGCGACTTCCTCTAGTCTTCATCACCGGTTTTCCACGGCCGGCAACAGCAATTACGCTCCAACATGTGTGGCCTTTAACAGAGCAGCAGATCTATTGTCGCACTGATACGTTCTTCCGATCCATCGATGATGATGCCATCCGGGCATTAGGGACCCAGCATCACATCAACAGTCTACCATGTGAAATCAAGGCCCGACATCGAGGCAGTTTCAATGGCTGCTTCGTGCTTGAGTTTACCGACGGCTCTACGCGCATCGTGCGGCTTCCTCTTGAGCCAGCAGTACACGATGCGTGGAACAAAATACGAAGCGAAGTTTGCACAATGCAGTCAGTGTCTCCCAGTCTGAAGCGCACTACCTTCACCCTCAACTAATGCTGTCCTCACAGATACGTGCGACGCAATACAAACATCCCCGTTCCCCAAGTGTATGCATACGGTCGGAGCCGACTTTGTCGAGATACCTCGGAGCATCAAGTCTTCATGATCACGGAATACGTCGAAGGCCAGCAGTTGACCAGGAAAGCGCTAGAGACCAGTCCAGAACCTCGCCGTCAACTTTTTCTGCAGCAATTGATCGATGTCTTCGCAGAACTTCGAAAACTCCCCTTCACACTGGGAGGATCGCTAATGCCGAGCAACAACGAAGATATTGAACTTGGAAATCCACCGGACATTGTCGGTGCCTTCTCGATCCGCAAGAACGAACTCCAAGCGGCCGGATACACAATGTCACGCATTGTGACTACGAGTGCAGCAGAATTCTTGGATGAGCAATGTCGTATCCTTCAGCATATGTGGACAATGCCTTATAAAGATCTGGATCATGAGCAGGCTGAGCGAGAGGAGTTTGCGCAACGATATATCCGTCAGCCAGAGGTCCAAAGCAGAATCGGCGTCGACTCGACCAGCCGGACATTCTTTCTAACACATCCCGACCTTCGCCCCGGCAACATCCTCGTAGATGATGAGCTTAATATATGCAGTATCATCGATTGGGAGTTCGCGGCAAGCGTCCCGCGGTGTGTCTCCGTCCCCCCGACATGGATCACAGGCAATGACTTGGGACTAGCCGACCTACCGTCCGATTTCACACGAGTTCTATCTTCTATGGAAGAGAAGTCGGAGTACCACTCTCAACTTGCGGCTGATTGGGGCTCCAGAGACCCCCTTGCTTGGTCATTGTCGCACATACTTATGGATCCGGCCGAGCTTGACTTTGTTTTCTGGGAAAAGGTCATGCCCTACGTCACTGGGCTGTGTGATATCCCTATTCCTGACAATGTACAGCTACAAGCAGACGTGGATCAGCGCCTGGGAGTATCACAGAGCTTCGCCCGGTATCTTGATACGCACAATCTTAATGTGGAAGGGCGCGAAGAGGCGATCCAGCGCTTGCTGCAGGAGAGTCGGGTTACGATTCATGAGTTGAAAAAGGGAGCTATCGCACAGCCATAAGTGACGATAACTGGATATTTTGTGCGCATCCCACTTGCTCTCATTACCATATTTGTATAACCTCTACCTTCCAAAGATCGGTTTAGATTTCAACCACACCTAACAAGCGAGCAATGGACCTCACTAGTTTCACACACGTTGTTGCGCCTGCATCTCGTTGATCTTCAGCCATAGCACTCGTGAGACCTCTCTGAGCTGGGCCGCCTCTCTCTGCATTTCCTCGATTTGGGTATCAACGTCTTGTGCCTCTGCTCTTCCTCTTTTCGTCCGAGAACTGGAACCTTGTTTGGACAGCAACTTCAACGACTCGATATTGCTAGTCAACTTGGAAATGGCTGCGTCCTTGTCGGTCGCATCTTGTATCAACTTATCCAGTTCAGCCATAAACCTCGCTTGAGTCTGACCGTCCATGATTGAGCAAGACTGGAGGAGACATTTATGTTAGTTATGAGTGATGAAGTTCCAGAAACGCCGGCTGACCTAAAAATGTTGGCGATAGTGTTTCACTGACATGAGAAATAGTATGCGAAGGATGTATGAATTAAGGAAGAATTCTGTTCCTCAAGACTGCTCGCTTTGATAGACTCTCTTTTCACTGTGGCGATTCCAAGAACCAACGGCCCATCCAGTACACGTTATCATTTAGGTATAAATATGCAGGCCGGCCCAACGTAAACTGCATTGGGAGTCTCACTGGCATAATATGTGGCTGTTGGGCGCGTTAAATGCTGCGCCTAATGTGTAAAGCAGAAGACTAAACCTATTCGGGTATAGACTGTTTTAACAGTTGCGGAATAAAAGGCAAAACACAGCGCGTTAACCACCATGCTAAAAGGTTAGCTGTAACCTCGGTTAGAGATCACAGCAGGTTTTAATACCGAAGGCGCCTGCAACGGCCTTCTCACAACAATCTAACGACGGTCTCTATCAGCAATTCAGCTAGACTTTGTCAATCATTCGAGATAGATCGTCGTGTCGATATTATTCTCAGTATACATACTATTGCTTTAACTTTGATACCTATATCTATGTTGTATTCTTAGTGATAACGTATGCGATAAGTGAGTTGATCATCCAAGTGAGTTTGTCAAAAATCCCTCAACCTACAAAATTTATATCTGATCAGATATCAGTAATGCGTGGAGGGATGAATGAGGGGTTTAGGTTATCGGTTTTCGGTTTTGTTTAGAAGGGCTCAGCCAATTGGATCACGAAGAAAACGAACGGTCACCACCCAGCGCGTGCGATCCCTACTCTTTAGATGGTAATCCACCATAGCCACAATCAAGAACCATCAGGCTACAATGACGTCCCCTGCCGGACTCGAATGTCACGGACGGTCAATTGGTCAATGATCAACGCTCGGGCCTCCCTCAAACGGACGGCAGTTGATTTACTGCCCTGCAAACTTGCAGCTAGCCACCTCAGCTCGACAAAGGCAATGTGCAATACAGCTAGCAAAGTACATGGCTGCTTTGGCGTCGTCGCAGGTTTGCGTCTTAGGGAGCAATGATTTAATGACATTTGTCCAATATGAGTTGAGAAAATGCCGCATCTTGCCGGTTTTACCCACCTTCTCTGCCACCGTCCACAGCAACTCATCGTGTCGCACTGAGCGTGCTTAAAGGGTTAGAGTGAATATGATGAGCAGCAGCAAATATGTTGATTGATGTCTTAAGTTATCTCTTGTGCGGGGTATTCCATCCCGCAGAGTTACTTAAAGCATATAGCTAGATTACTAATGCCTACCCTGCGACACATCGGTATTTATTGTCTAGGGCGAGAGAGGAATCTCGGTTACAGCCAACACATATAAGATAGTAGGAGGTTTTCTTCTTTGAGGGCGAATCGGTAATACGGATTATTTGGTCAGGACTAAGTGATCTCCGCGCAGCGGGCTGGTCTGCCTAACGACGACTTGATGCTGACATGGTGTGCTAGGTAGGCGTGCCACCTTACGACTGAGGAACATACGACAGCCAACAATTGTCCATTCGTTCCCATCGTTTCGAATTGCTGGCTTGCATTGTTAGTTTTGTCACAAGTGTCACTGCACGCCGCCCAGGGCCACTGGGCCAGTGGCCCTATGCATCAGCTACGTGGTCAGCTGCCCGCCATTAAACCCCTGTGTACGGACCATCATGTGTCGAAGTCTGCCTTGCTTACCCCACCAAAAGGGCTGTTGGTAGCTACAGCCGGTCAAGCAAGCCGTTTTAAGCCTTCGACAGGGTTTGCATCAAACCGAAAACGGCAATGGACCGAGGTTGTTTTCTCTTTCCCCTAAGAGCTTCAGGAATTGTCCAAACCGGCCGGTCATGCAAAGAGTTTTGGGCTAGATCCATCGCGCTATAGTAGTCTCTGGTACCTCTCAGCAGTTTCCCTTTCAGCTGATGTTGATACACACACACACACACACAAGTCTATTACGCCCGGTAGGCCAAGGCCCAAAGGGCTCTGAAGCTAAGATTACATACATCTCTCTAGTCTTTGCCTTGCTCTCGCTAAGCCTATCAGAATATCGCTTTGTTCTTTCCGGTCTAATCACCGTTTTTCTCCCTTATCCTCGTAGATATTAGTATGTAGCAAGCCGACTTGAAGCCCAATTCCTCCAAATTTCTTCGGCGGCTGAAGCGATGCCTGCTGTTGATTATTTTAGGGCGTCAGGGGTTATCGGTTAGTGTTGATAAGATGTTGGTAGGTTAGTGGTGTTCCTGTCATCTCTGTTCCAGGCGACCTGTGGCGATTGCGAACCTGACTGTAGCTCGTACCGCATCCATGTTTGGTGTCCATTCTTGACCATCTGATGCTGCCTTGCCTCCTAGGTGAAAGGAGAGGTTGCCGCGTTTTTCTTCCGTACATTGTAGCATCTCTCTACGGTATGTCGTCCACTTCACGCACCGGAAGAGAAAATGCTCTACCGTTTCCTTTGCCCGCCCACATGGGCACTCATCCGACGGTGCTGCCCTGATCTGATATAGGTAACCATTCAACCGCGCCATTCCGGTTCTAAGTTGTGCCAGCCCCCTGGCCTCTTTCCATGGTAATTGATCGTACAGCAGGCGGGTATGTTTACCAGGCAAAGCTGAGTCGACCTTTCTAGAATGCCTGCCCACTCCATCTGGTAGTTTCCTCTCCATTCGTAGATCTGCCTTCGTTCGATTAAGGATTGTGGTCTTTGCTTTGGTCATTCCTCTCCGCGGTGTCATGTACGGCTCCGTCGCGTAACGAGTCGACATCTTGGCTGTGTTCTGGATTTTGAGCTCGCTGTCGCGTGGTAGCCAGATGAGGTTGACTCTGTTCCCATCTCCTCGAAGCTTCTCTATAGCATCATATATTTCTCGTATATACCCTTGACCTGACTGCTGGCGAGGGTTACCTATAGCTTGTGCAGCCAATTTGTTACTTGTGACGATCACAATGCCTCGATACTTCGTCTCCGGCAGGTAGTTGAGACCATGAGCGATAGCTGGCAGTTCGGCTGTGTAGGGGTTGTGTTCTTCCCTCGTACCCAGGGTGACCGAAAAGGCTTCGTTGATCTTGCCGGCTCTTGCCACAGATATGGGGATTCTAACGGCCCCTCCCATGCCGACCAGATCACTCCTCGCGGAGCTGCTTGTCGCTCTCCTGACCGCCCATCCTGCTTTGGCTAGCTCTTTCATTCTGTTTTCTTCTTTTTCTTCTTGACTATTCAGTGTGACTTGTAGGCGTGCCTCCCACGGAGCGAGGGTGAATGGCTGAATGACTTCCATGGTATCCTTCAGTAACTGTCTGCATACATCCGCGATGCGCCTGAGTGGAGATATGAAGCGTCTGAAGGCTTTGATTCCTCGTAGGAGATTCCGGACCGGGTTGGTTCGCGGTAGCGTGTGTATGTCTACCCACAGCTTGCTTGCTCGTCTCCAGAACCTTTCTTGGATGGTTGCTATGTGGGCTTCAGCCTCAGCTACTCCTGTCGCCACGCTTGTGAAAGACCCTATGATTGCTTGTGCTCCTATCCTTTGTACTCGATGGATCGTATACGCCGATGCTGTTTTGCACGCATAAATCCAGACGTTGGAGGCATAGTCCACCACAGGGACTACCATGGCTATGAAAAGCTGCCTTGTTGTCGAGGGAGACATTCCCTTCAATCGTTTCAGCTCCATCGCAGCTTCTAGTCCCTTTGTTACTGCCTTTGCAATGTGCTGCTTGTAGTGAAGCCGTGAGTCCATAACGGCCCCGAGAATCATGACTTGGTCCTTCGGAAAGACTCTCTCACCCTTGATTGTGAATGGTTCCGAGTCTATCCTGCCTGTGTACCTGGTGAAATGTATGATCGCCGTTTTTTCTGCCTCAAAAGTCGCGCCGCTGCGTTTCTCCCAGTCGAGAGCCTTGTTGATTATTGCCTGTACTCCTCTCCGGGTGCTCTGGGCTGTCGGTCCCGATACCCACGCGGTGTAGTCATCGACGAAGGCGATGGCACCACCATTTCTATCGATCGGCGTCTGCACCAGATCTGCGTTGAAGAATAGACACAGTATCGGTGACAAGGGCGACCCCTGCGGGAGTCCTGCTTGTGGTAGAGATCGGCTTTCGGAACTCTGGCCATTGATTACGATGGTTGCAGTCCGCTCTGATGGCTGGTAGTCCATCTTTCTCCTGGCGCCTTCCTGACTTGGTCGCCCATAGCTGACGTTCCACTTCCTCCAAGGTCAGGTCGGGCATCATTACTGGGGCCCTCTGTTGCCGCGATCCTTCGTCTTTGATGTTGTCTGGCAGCGGCGGGAAGAACTTCGCTAGCAGTTCTTCGGCTTGCTCTTCATGGCTAGTTGTCGCTGTTCCATCTGCCTTAGCGAGCTGGGGTACCTTAGCAAAAGCTGCATCGTCCCCGGATATAGTTCACTTGGCTGCTTTCCAGATGTTGTCGTTATCCGCCAGAAACTCCTTCCAGTGAGTGTTCTTCCGTTGCCGTACCGGTATGGTATCGTGGTATTGCTTAGCCGCAGCCTTTGCCGTATTTTCTAGATCTTTAGCATTATGTCCCGCACGCCTTGCGGCTCGGGCTTGATTTCTCCAGTACGTGTATACATGCCGCAGCTGTGTGAGGTAATGGGTCCACCACCGCTTTGCGTATGGCGACGGCTTGGCTCTGGGTGTCAGTGCTCGGACTGCTTCCAGCACAGCCGACATCAACCTGTCCGTTTTCTGCCGCACTGTGTTTTCCACTGGCCTAACACAGCGTGTCCACAATCCTGCTATTGATCTCCTTCCAAGGTGCATTCTTGAACAGAAGTCTTTCTTCCTGTTTCGGCGCCGGGACTCAAATGTCAAACACAGCCTCTATCGTGCGATGATCTGATGCGTGCTCCTTACCATGTATCGCGCATTTGATGTTTGCGTCTGCAAGCTCCTAGAAAGCCAGAACCAAGTCAATGGTTGTCTCGTAGTCTCCACATCTTGTCTGGTTTCCAATTAATTGATATGCTGGGAAATTATATACCGAGCTGTAATGAATTAATGCATGCTGGTTTTATACATTTTACGCACTGTAATGCCTAAGATTCTGCCCCCTCTACTTTTTCTACGACCTAGCCGGGCTGGGTCGTTGCTGACTTGTAGGTAGGCTCACAAGAAGTTGCGAGCGAGGAATGCTAGTTCTGATTGAGACCATGAATACCAGCCGAAACAAGGATAATCCACAAGTCTGGCTGATTTATGGGTCGAGCGAGGCCTGTAAGTCTATAAAGAGACGATTACCACCCACTGGTAAGAGGACGTTAATTTAATTATGGATTTAGATCGCTCAGACACAACTCCACGACACCATGGGATCAAATCCAGGCTGGGGCATGCTCAAACCGGAGCAAACTGAAACCTTCATCGCATCCAGTCCCCAGCGGAAACTGGTGGGAGAAAGGTAACTACGAAAGGCCAACATGTCTATATTACAAGATCTAATTATGAATGTAGCTGTTACGAGAAAGTCGAGCCTTTCAAATACGAAACCAACGATGCAGACACTGAGAGGCATCAACTTTCTTCTTTATTTACTATTCGGTATACTATGAGTAAGTCCTCAGTTGAAGCTGGGGTTGACAAGAGGACCTGACAAAAGCAGACACCAAGACCAAGGAAAGAACAGTTATCGTCGATCTAATATCCCCAAATCTCCAATTCATGATGGAAAAGGCACTCTATGGCGTTGAAACCGCAGACTTCAGGGAGCCTGTTACTTTGGTAAGTGAATCCATCTTGTAATAGTCACAATTAACAACGACTGCAAGGTTAATTTCAAGACGTTATTCCACAAGCGCACGCAGCTGAGGATGTTCCGCGATGTCCACTCTCACCATATAACAGCCTTCTTATTGGATATGGAGCATTTTAGGTGCTTCATTAGGATCTTTGAGGACTTATGCGAAGATCTAGATAATAGGCTAGAAGCACTTGTCCGGTGTGATGAGATCACTTGGGAGTTTCTTCCAGAGTTATTTCTCCCTAAAACGAAGGTTCTAAGGAATGATGGAACAAATGATATCCAAGACGAGGGGACTTGTCTTGATTGTGAGGAGACTATTGATAAAGAAGGTCTGAGATTCATTCGCCTGAGAATAAGTCTTGATCAAGGGGGGGATTGTTCGATTTTCATTCCAGAATTCGACAACAAAGTCGCCATAAGATCCCTTGAGGTCTACCCTAAGGACTTTATGGAGGACTAGAGCGGTTGACTCACCAATTCATTCCTTCCTGTCCCGGGCTAGGATTACATTTAAACATGCATACTCCGTCTTAACCTTGATTATCATAACCATGATGAGACAACTGTTGGTCATATGAGATCACCGTATTCTTAACTTCGAGTAGCTAGCTCCAGTTATAGTCCAAATGGATATTTGAATACTGATCTGTATTCGTTGACTGAAGTGGAGTTCTATTTCCACTCCTGGTATCATTTCGAGGCCCGCTGGATGTCTGCTATAACTTAACGAATATTCGCGTCGCCTCCACCAATGGCGCATCCATTTGTCCGGGAAGGCATCCCGGTGCTCGCTGATCACACTCCTACGTACCAAAGACAAGTGCTTCGCCTCTTATCCATCTGATTAGGTGAAGGCAGTATCACACCAAGTGCTTGTAAGGGGTTGAGATAAAATAAGGCACAAAGGGGCTTCAGTTTCACGCATTCATCCTCATGCTTTCAAAGATCACTTCGTAAAGCTCGGCGACGAAAGTTGGGCCATGCTTATATCTGATAAGCTCAACTCATAGTATTGACCTTGCTTCAAGTCTCATGACATAATGGGAGTGCATTCATGTCCAAATTCTCGAAAAGGCTGCTAGTTATTCCATCCATTCGATTAGGACTATTCATAACAGTGACTCATGAGAGGCACTGCCGCCACTGCCACTGATGAAAATGGCCGTGCGACGTATCTTGATCTACCTATATGCCGGCCAAGCTAGATATCAAGCAAAGTGGAAGGCTTAGGATGCACAACGGCCGTAGTGTATCAGATGCCTTCTCTTCCAAGCACAGCCATACAGACAAGAGTACCCTCATAGGCGGTATGGTTACACTATCTAACGCCAATGTTCGGTAAGAGTGACAACGAACTCGCGTCCTGAGAATTCGGGATGTCAGGTATGCTTCGACGCTGAAATTGACAACATCTTTTAGGTAGGATGTCTTATGTCGAGGCTAACTGAGTACATCGAAATGGTCAACTATACTCCATTGATATTCGTTCAGAACTCATTTATCTGTTACTATGACAATGTTGACCTTTATGTTGGTATCTCACTCATTATACAACCAAGCTTGTTCTAAACCCAATATAGATATTTGAGTACATATATATTGGATGATGCATTATGTGGGGCTTAGAAACTTCTTTTCTCTGTAACCTTAGACCTGGCCTTTTTCTTTCCAATTTCCCTTTTACTCCTTTTTCGAAACTCGTCAACTTTTTTCTGGTGATTTTGCGTTAAGAAGACACTATGCTCAGGATGTCGCTCGAGCAAGGTGTTTAGCTTCTGATTATCGTTGTTGACGAGAATCATGAGCCTGTCCGCCTCTGTCTGGTCCCTCATACTATAAACCGTCCTACCTACCACAAAAAGATTGGCATACATGGGCTCCGTAGTATATAGGTGCTTTTTGAGAATGCCAGTCCACTTGGCTTTTTCATGTCTTGGAGTTGAAATGTCAATGTGGTCAAATGTGAATGGTATAGGCTTGCATTGCATTCGATAAGAGGCCCTTTTCTTATCGATGTGGCGCTGATATGCGAGAACCGTGTCCTGAAGATTGTACTGACTGGTGATCTTATTGCAAGCGGAAGCAAGCGAGCGAAGGCTCATGTTGTTCACTCCACCGTCTTCTTTCAACCCCCAGCCAGAATTGATGCCCTCCAAAGTTAGCTCAGCTGATTGGGTGATTTCTCCACATATTGACCTTCGCAACGCCACAAGGTCAGCGCCTCCGTTTTCAGTTTGTAGTGGATATTCGGGATGGACAAAGCCAAATAGAGAGATCAAATGACCAACTTCAGCCCGATCCAGGGTTTTGTTATACTCGTCATCATTTCCTGAGGAGAGAAGATTTCCAAGTTGTGATTCATGATACATGCTGTAGCCACCGAGCTTCCAGCACGGCTCGTCTTCAATACCCTCTTTTATGGAGTCTACCATTTTAAAGCTTCCTCCTGCTTCCTGGGCAGCAACGTAAGTCCGCATAGGTGCCGAAGTAAGCTTATATGTCGCCAAGCTCTCTAAATCACCGACAGTTTTCTCGTATCGCAGACGGGGCATACAAAGCGTAATTGGGATCTTGTACAGCCAACAGAGCCTAATCAAGATCTGCATAGATGCGGAGAAAGACCCGACGATAATAGGACAATCATTATGACCTGGAATGATCTTGTTGGCTTTTGAGAAGTGGAACACCTCTCGTGCTTGCTCTGGAAGGGTCTTGTAGGCCAGAGGCTCTGGACCGAAAGGCTTTTCCGAGTCCCTTTCTGGCAAAGTTTTAGCAGAGAGCTTGTCAATGAGCTTGAAAGAAGCATCGGTGAATGAAGTGCGTAGTGGGTACTCGGCATCATGATATTCTCCCATCCCAGCTGCACGTTGTCCCTTGCTCGTGGCGACAAGGACGTCCCCCAAACGACGATAATAAACAGTCAAACCACACTCCATAGTGCTGAGCACACTGAATGATGCAAGTGTCCGTGCAGAACCAATAAACATTGTCCAGTCAGGGCCTATAGTGTTAATAATTGATTCCATGATTTGGCTGTAACGGTTAGAGTTATCAACATAAACATCTTGAACCTTAAAAACTTTGGTCCACGGTTTATCTTGAGCGTGATTGTCGCGATATTCGATAACAAGTGCCTTGAATTCCTCCAGAAGTTTGCTGTCTCTTAAGTACTTGATGACAAGGCGGCGAAGGATCAAGGCCAGGAGGGCGGTCTCGTGACATCTTTCACCACCCACCCTCGCGTCCAAAGAGCTCCAACCGTCTTTTATGACACCATCGATGGTCCATTCGCCTGAGACGAGAAGGTTGATGGCATACTCTAAATCACGTTTCTTGAGAGCTTCCCAAGCATCAATGTCTCGGAAGGTATGCCCGTTTCTGGTCTTATTTAAGTGACTCATCGAGGGCGATAGATTTGGACAGTGACGTAGGTTTGTAAACAGATTCAGTGGCAAAAATTGTTTTCTATAAGGTTGAAATTTATGCAACCATACCAAAACATGGATCATCTGATTTCATGCCTGAGAGAGCACTTGCAGAGTTACGACGAACTGCGTTGTCCGAGCCTTAAGTATCTCCATTGGACATAGGTCTCTAGATGTGTCATACTGAAAAGCTATGTTAGATAGGGGCCCTGCGGTCTATTCTGACTGAAAGGGTAATAGTCGCTAACGCCTACATACAACGCTTGCCTTTCGTCCTTATTTCCTCAAGCCCATGCTGTGCCACTTATGGCTGAATCTATATCCGCATTTCCTAAAGCCCATTCCTGGACCTTAGTTTCACACCATCAATGTGAAATTCGTATCCTCAAGTCCATACAGCGCCTGCTCTTAATTGCTGTCTTCCTTTCTGTTCTGCTGTAATAAAAGGAAGGTGCAAGGTGTAGAAATCGCTGTATGGCAAGCCCCTCTATCTAGCTGCTACTATCTGCCGCTTCTATTGCTTGCGTTGACTTTTTGCTGTCGCTTTGTCCTGGGCTGTTGCATATTTGCGTGGTTGTCCACGTTTTGTAGGTCCCTCCATGTTAAAATGCCTTTTTCCCCTTATAACTAACGAAATGATATTCCACTTAGGTTAGCTGCCATTACACTGGCAAACCACTAAAGCATCTCGGTCAGCATACTATCAAGCCTCCAGCAGCAGCAGTCTATTTTACAGCGAATTTGTGGTTATAGGGTACTCCGTATTTTGATCGATGGAATTGGCCGTTTCCAGGTCTCGGTTGAGAGTCAAAATAAGGAACGGGCCCTGTTTCCGTATCTAATACTTGAGTTGAATAAATTAAATTGTAATATAATCTTCTGGATTAAAACAAGAGTATTCTAGCCAAATGTGAAGCTCTTAATTTGAGGCCGTAAATATTGATCCGTGTGATTCAGCCAAGGTATACTATCAGGAGTATATCCTTCTCGTGTAATTCCGTTTCCGTAACTTGCAAACTTTTGCTTATCATTCTCAAACCTTATGTCATAGTCCTCCCATCTTACTGTCTCTGTGGCGGCGTAGTAGTGAAGTATTGTCCCTGGCCAAGGAAATATGACTTTTCCATTAGGAAGCTTATCTGTTTTACCGCGTTTTAGTCTCGACTGATGTTAATTCGTGGTAACAGAGGTGATACTTACATCATGATGAACATGGCCCCGCCCAGACCATCTCGCGCATACGTGATTGAACCCACTGGTTGAAAGCGTCTTGGGCTGATTGCTTAACTGTCTAGGCCTGACCCACGCTGTCAGACAACTATAAGACACAGATGTTGAAGGACTATTAACAAGTCTCCCACTCTTTCAGCTTAGCTTGTTCGAATGGTGCGCTAGGCTCTATGTGAATTATCAGCTATCCGCTTCTGAAAATGTATGGATCTTGACCGCGAAATTCAAGATTGGCTGCAATGCTCAGGGCCGACGACAAGGTCAACAACTTGCTAGACGATTTACCAACAACCAGCTAAAAATACGTATGAGAATATGAATAAGGTGAATCTGAAGGCCTTAATGTGTGCTTTCATCTAATGTTCATAAGTTTTACATTACATTTAGTGTCTAGTTTGAGTCGGTTAGTAGACGATAGAGAGAGAGAGAGAGAGAGATAGAGCCAAGATGGACTGGTGTTCCGGCAATATTGGCCTCGCCGGCAACTCTCACTTGGGCATCGTGCAATGGTTTATTGCTGCACTTCTACCGCCCTCATTCAAAGCTAATCTGAAATGAAGGCAATTAATTCCATTCTTTGCCCTAACACTCTACACCGTCCTTCAACTGCACTACACTAAGCAATGGGCTCTGAAGATGACAGTCCCTTTGTGCTATTGATAGATGTAAGGCTGTAGAACCAACGACTTACCTATTATCAGATAAGTGGAGTCTGTTGTTTAAGGCTATGGCCGCAGGAGGCGACAAGGCCAGGTCGGAGAAATGCGCTTGATCGCTATCCAGGGTTGCTGAAGATCGGTTGTCATAAAGAGAGTGGCCGAGGCTTGGTTGGCGACTTGTCAACATTAGAACCTCGTTTTTGATAAAGCAACTACTTCGTGAACGGAATGCTTACTAGGGTGGATTTGTAGGTTAGGGTCTAGATGATCTTTAAATCTCTGTGTTCTTCGGTTTTGCGGCACGCTTATGATGGTACCATTGAGAAAAGCTTTGTGTTTAGATGTATTGTAAGTACCTGAAAGGTATCCTTCTTCCCTTAGACCAGACCATTGCCCTCTGGATCATGGACCTTAAGGAGGAGTTTAGTGACGCCTACAAGCGGCGCAGCTATAGCCGCTCAGCATATCAACCAACTCAACGGCGACACTGCCATCTTCCTGCAACTCAGCAAATTTCGGATCAGCCAGCTCCATCATTTCGTAGTAATTCTTGACCTCTTTTAGCACTTTGCCTTTCAGCTGATGCTCGTGTCGAAAATGCGATTCGATACCGGGGCCCGGCCGAACGGCTGATTTGCAAAGCGACAGAGCAGCATGTGATGCTCCTCATTCAACTGCATGACACCCTCCATTATCGCTAGATCTCAGTCAGTCAGTCTCTGTAACTTAACTTTGATGAGTTGGTAATGCTATTATGTCTTTCTGGTTTATAATAAACCCCTTTCTTCTACGTTACCTTAACCCCAAGTCGACGCTAGTTGACCCCAAATGCTGGGATTCGGCATTTTAAGCTAATCAGCCGCTCGGCCCAACGCTAGCCGTGTCACCTAATTTGTTTGACGATTTGAGTCAAATCGCCTGCAAATGATACTTATGGCTGTGGCGGTTTCACACTCTCTTCGTCGCTTGAAGGGTATCCAGCCCGACCGTTCCAAATTCAAGATTTTGCTCCTTCACCCGCCTCCTTCAGGTAGAATATTCCCTAGGCTCCTTAGAACCTCGATGACTGGCATGTCCCTTGTTCCTGCGCTCGCCTTCTCCCGCTCCTCACGTTGTCGAAGTCGTAGGGCACTAACACTAAGGACCTTATCCGCTTCTTTGCCCGCAGCCAGAACCCGCTGCTCGAGCCTGTGAACGTTGTCGGCAAGTTGGTCGACCTGAAATTCGAGTGACGACTGAATAGTCCGCAACCTTGATTCTGTCTGAGACTGAACAGCGTCGAATGATGCTGTCTCGTCTGCCAGGAATCTTCTGATCTTGCCTTCGTCTAGGTCTAATAGATCAAAGTCTGGTAGAATAATAGGCCCAGTCTCGCCTTCGGAGAAGAGAAGCGGTTGCTCAGGCGGTGGTTTCCGTATTGCTTGCCATGCCTTCTTCTCATCTTGTAATCTTTTGATGTTGATTTCCAGTTGGGCCAGTTTCTCGTCCAACTCCATGTTTCTGGGGTTGGGCCTCAACACTAAAGGAACTTCTTGCGCGTCATCCTCTCGACTAAACCAGTCTGAGAATTCAGATCCAGCCGCAAAGTCTTTTAGCAGTCGGTCTTGAATAGCACGAGCACCAAGAATAGCATTAGAATTTGGTGTGCCATGAGGAGGCTTCCCTACCAGAGCGCGCTCGCCACACCAGGTCAACAGTTGTTTCATACGCCGAGGCTCCGTCAAGCCTTCGGCTTCAATGTGTTTGTAAAAATCCGCCGGGTTGACCTCCCGGTGGGGTTTTGCTATTTGGCCGCTCTCGATCAGAGAGCTCGCCCTTCTTCCACGGTTCCCCAAACTGCTCCGCCTGTTGCTATTGCCCCCCTTCTTCCGCATCTCCTTGTTTCTGTTAATGATCGGCGTATCGCTCATAGGCAGAGTAATTGTGGCCGGCTGCACAGGCGGTTTGCGTTGCGGCGATTTATCCCAGTCTGGAGGTGGTCTAGTAGGTTTTGCGCCGGATCCGCGTTTCTTAGGCGCTCCATTGGCACGGGAAGCTGGTGCTGCTTCAGGTACTGTTTCTGGTTGGGGTTCAAGCTCGGGTTCTGGTATGGATGCTGGCGCTGGCTGAGAGGTTTCTTTCTCCTGTGCTTCCCCAGATCGTCGCGTGCTCCTACTAGTTGATGGTCTCTTAGGAACCTTGATTTCTCGCTCATCCGGCGTGTCAACAATCGCTTTTCGTCTGCTGCTCTTCCTCATGATAGGCTTTGTCGTCGCGCTCGTTTCTTTCTCGGGCGGCTCTTCCACCACAATCGTTCCATTAGTCGTCGGTGCATTAGCTGCGCGTTGCTTCGCCGCAGGTCGTCCCTTTGCAGACTTCTTCGCTGGCTCCGCCTTTGACTCTGGCACTGCTTCCGGCTTCGGTTCATCTGTATTGTCCGTCTTAATTCTCCTCGATTTTCGCACAAATGCGAAGTCATCGTCGTGCTCATAATCCGTCGCCGCCGCTTCAGCGAGACGCTTGCTCAACCGTCGCCCGTGCTCGTTGCTCATTTTAATTACTTGAAGCGGCCGCCGAGTCGTCACCAGAGTCGTCATGAGTGGCGCATTCCGGACCGTTGACGATGTGATTTTAGATTCCTGGGGCGGTAATGCCGGGAAGTCGTCGGTGCGGTGCGGTACGGTCGGTGGTGGAGACGCTGAAACTGTCGCGCAGGGTCAAGAGGCGCGTCACTTCGTGATTTACGTGCTCTCAATGAATAACAAAATGCTGCTCAAAACGTTCAAATGCTGTCGCAATGCAATTCGTGAT
>JAHARR010000249.1:0-20327 GCA_019191175.1 Fusarium veterinarium
TTTTATAATCCTTATAAGATAACTACTTAGATATATAGTTAGATATTATAAGATATAATAATAAAAAGTCTAAGTTAGGCCTTATTAAAAGAAAAATAATATTAATTAAGATAACAGGCCTTAAGGATAAGACTATCAGAGAGAAGAGATTATATTATAATCCTAGCAGTTATATTATATATACCCTATAAAAACTCTACCTTAGGTAACTAACCAGATAAGGACTAATATTTACAGGAATAATAGCGCTCTAGGACTGTATTATTCTAGGACTAATAATAACCTCTTATTATATTACTTCTATCTTACTATTATTAGTATATATATATATTTATTTAGCAGTAAATAAAACTTAGCTTATTAGCTATTAATAAAGTATCTTTATATTAATAAGCCTAATATATATTACTTAAGTATTAAGAGATATAATACTTTGTATTACTTAGTATTATGCCTTATATTATCTGCAAATATAAACCTAATATGGACTAGTTTACCTGTTTAGAAACCTAACTATTATAATTAGATATTATTTCTTTTACTCCTAAGAATAAAGGTCTGCTTATACCTTATAATAATAAAATAAATAATTATACTAGTTAAGTTATAGCACTTAGTAAAAGTATATAAGGTCTATTAAGCTAATAGTAGGTTGCACTCTAAGTAGTAGATGCTAAAGGCGCTAAGCATAAGGATAATATTTATAATTAAGAGGCTCTAAAGTAACTACTTATATAGAGGTAATAAGAAGAGGATCTTAATAAGTAAATTAATAATAGCAAACTTAGCTAGCATAAGTAATAATACGCCTAGGACTAAGCTAATTATAAAAAAGAATATAAAATAATTAAGTTTAGTAATTATTAGTATTGCCTTATAGTAGTTATTACTGGCTAAGATAGTAATAATCTAGCAGCCTATATAGGTAAATATAAACCTCTATTAAGTATTTAGTAGTTATTCTTATTTTATTATTTATAGTTACTAAAGTAGGGTAATTATATTATAAAGAATAAAATAAGGAATTAATAAGAGATAGGATTATAATATAGTTATTAATGGCTAAGTAACTAAGCTTTTTATACCTTAAAAAGACCCTGCCTATAATAGTAAGGGATAAAAGGGCAGTGAATAAGTATATAACTGCTATTATAGTAGGGCCTTTATTTTAAGCCGTGATATTAGGCAGGAGCGAATATATCGCTGGTATTTACTTCCTGGTATTTCACCTTGGGATGTTTTTTATTTTCTTTTTGCCCTTGTTAGATGCAGTTAAAGCCGAATACTGGTATAACCTTGGAAAGTCGTTAGGCGCTATAATCGAGAGGTCTGAACTATTAAGATAATAACTAATAAATACACCAGGGGCGATATTTATAAGGTAATTATAAAGAAAATAAAGATTAGTAAGCACGGGCCTATGCCTAAATAAACGTGATGTTTAAAAGTGTTGTTTTAAGTAAGTTAGGTTATAATTTTACTTTATAGGAGGCTGGGGTGCTAAAACTATTTAACGCCATATACTTCAGCCTTTTTTCATTAAGTACTACAGGCCTCCACTAAGGTTAAGAGAGGTATAAGCCAGAATCTAAGCTAATAGACTATCTTTACTCCGTACTGGATTAGTATTTGATTCGCTTAGGTTCTGGTCGATACCTTATTTAACACTAGTGGAGGCTTGTAGTACTTGAAGGGATAGTTACCCATGAAGATATTATACTTGGGTCGGCGATAACAGGCCCTGTACTCTGTACATAAAGCTTCTCTAGCTTTAGGGGTAATAGGAGAAATGGTTTTTTCTTAGATACTGATAAGAGTCTGCTATACTCTAATAGTATGTAGCGGGATTCAGCAGCCCCCAAGTACCCCTAGTATTTATCCTTGATATAAAGGTATTGCTTTTTCTTTTCGTAAGCACTTTTGAAAGCTTCCTCTATTTTTAGAACTTGGAGAAATAAGCCCACGTCATTGGTGACGCTACATTGACACTATGTTGTCACTTGACTGCCTTGCTCTCTCTGTTTGTCATTGTCTGTCATTCAACGTATGGGTGGCTTGGCTTAGGTTAAGGTTCCATGCTTACCTCCTGAATGCGTGAAAACCACCAATAATATGGATTGAATGGGAATAAACCGGGGATAGAAAGGCACTTGAGAATTGGACAGGGGTACGCGACAATTACGGGGACACGACAACTAAGAATAGAAGAGTAGGCGAACGCACAAACCAGGCACACGAGAAGACGGTATGTGGAGAGAAGAACGTAGGGATAAATTGCACTGCATGGTTCAGATTGCAAGTTTGAAGCTGTCATAGTGACTCGGTGACTAGTCGTAAGATCTGAATAATGATAGTGCTTTGATCAATAACGAGACTGTCCAGTAGTATGATATTACCCCCCTATAGCACTTTAAGCGAAAGGACGTGTCGCGTTCTGTGGCAAACCCCTGACGAACCCCTGTTCTGATCAGCACTACTACCCCTGTATATAAGACAGCGTTAAATCAACTCTACACCCTGGCAATAATCAACTCTACTAGGTTTAAAGTGGGTTAATAAAATCAACTCTACTAGAGTTGATTTTGGACTGTAGTACTAGGTAGGGTATTGAGATGGTAGAACAAAACACTATGGACAAAGTCTGAACAGCTGTCTTTGGGTGGCAGACGCTGACGTGTAGCCATCCAACAGGGTAATTCGTCGGGCATATTGCATTCTGTCCCTTGTTCTAGAACGTGTCCGCTGGCTGACGTGGCTCGACTATGTTCAACCCAAGCTTCGCAGTAGATCGTACGAATGGTCTGAGCTGAAAGGATACGGGCAGTGTCGGCAGCTGACTCATCTCGGGCTCGCTGGAGGCAAGATAAGGCAGGGAGACTCTGACATCCGACTTGATCTCGAACTCGATCCCAGTACGACGCCAGCTTGGCAAGGAAATACTAATAGTACGCTCGAGCAGTATCTTCAACCGCAAGGACGATGGCTCTATTAGCGTACTCATTTGCCTTCTCGGGGCAATTTGTATCATATGACAACTTTGCATCGCGAATCCATTCCTGAAAAAGCCGCTCAACGACGACATAGGTCGCGGTCAGTGCTTGGACATTGGGCTAGTAGGCTAGCCGCGCCTGAAGAGGACTCCAGGCCATGTACAAATGAATCAGTATCTCAAGCGAGAGATAGCCGTGCTGCTAGTCGATGTGGCTTTAAGGAATCCAGAGCATCCCGGTTAAATCAATGAGAGAGCCCAGGCCGAGACCCCGCCGCTCGCTAGCTGCTTTTTCCCTCCCGCGAAGGCGTACCAACCAAACAGATTTCCATATGCAGTTATCAAAATACTGCTCCTCATCTTCATCGCTAAGAGCATAAATAAGTTGATAACAAAAGAGTTAGGCAGTATAAAAGGCGAGTATCTGTCGGACAGGATTGAGTGAAGAAGAAGAAGAATAGCGTTCAGCTGCTTTACTTGTTGCCTCTTGGAATATATCATCGAGAGGGAGAATGAACCGTGCAGCTTATGTGGAAATAAAATTATTTATTATACGAGTAGGTACTATCTAGAAGGGGTAGTGCTAGGTATCAGATGTAGGATCGAGCATAACCTCCTGCATCATAGGACCAGTATAGGTAGCCTGGTCAGGCTGAAATGCACCGTCGGCCAACATGGCAAAGATGACATCGAGTCGGAATATGACTTCTTTACGGATTCCGAAATTAGGATACCGTCAAGCAGATGATATGGCCCTTAAATGCCGCTTATTTGCCTCCTAAGCGCGCTTTATATGGGAGCAACTGAGCTGAGGCGTGAATGCATGCTGGCGATTCCGATTTATGCTAGCTAAGTCATTAAACATTCCTTCATTAAAGGCAAGGAGTGGCAAAGAACCTGAACTAAAGAATTTATAGTCATTAAATATAACCCCAAAGAGCTCTTTCTTACAGTTATAGGCCTTTACGCAGATAATGCCCTGTAAATTAAACTCTGGATAACCTAGGTCGGACGACTTAGTCGATTTCGCCTTAGCGTAGTAAATACCAGCATCCCAGAGAAGAGAGGAGCAGTAATACTTGGCATCTAGGGGGGCCTCCGGTGCTATAGCACTAAGTCATCCATAAAGGTGACGACAGCAGGCGCTTTTCCAGAGCAGTATCCAGGGCTCATGGTGACTTTGCTGGTCATTCTGCGATGGTATCTGGCCATGACGCTGTCTGCTAACATAGTCACGCATCCCCACATCGAGCCAGCATGATTGTAAAGCAAGTTATTCCGGGTCGAGGCCAGCCAAAATGTAGTCTCAGAACAAAACTAGACTCTCTTGAAGGCTCGGTCATGCAAATACGTTCTTCAGGTCACAAGCCTGGAAAAGCAGGCGGGGATTCTGGTAATAAGCGACTATCTCTCCTCGACGCGTTTCAATCCGATGAAAGTTCGCTTTCTGCACGACTGACGCCCAGAACCGTAAAAGAAATTCGGCAGTGACACTATAGGCTAGGCGAAAGGTTCGACTCTCATCATCTGGCGACCCAACGACCAGCTCCCGGATTCTCCTGGTAGGCACGAGATTTTACATAAATAAGGTCATATGAACTAGGAATCTCCTGCTGAGCGTGGTCTAGTAATGTTTCATAGGCCGCCGGTATGATAATATAGTCATACAAATCTCTGAATCGATCTAGAGAAAGACTATTCATAGAAGCCGGTGCAGGTAAGCAACTTCCATTAGGGAAAAACACAATTACATTAAAGCAGACGTTGCCGGTGCAGAATGACCCGAGGGAAGTATACCGCGTATATGCCAGATCTAGACCATGAGGTTAAATGATTTAATTGGTGGAGATGTTGCTCTTATGTGACGGGAAGAACGACAAGCAGAACTGGTTAGGAGGCCGGATAGCTGAAAGAGTTTTGGCCCCAAACCAGATACTATCAACGTCCCACTGGCGCGTAATAGTCACTGGTTCTGGAATGAGGGAAGCCTGTGTCTTGCGGAAGGAAAGCGTCTCTGATGGTTGGTCGGAGAGGAAGCTCTCCCATCTGGAAAAGGAGCTGTGAGGGTTACGTGTCTGCGCCCCAAGGTCATCGAAGATAGAGTGTACGGGCGGAAGAGAACGCTGAATGTACTCGATTCTTTCTTGAAGTGTATGAGCGTGTTCGGGCTCGGCAATCTTGCATGAACGTGGACCTATAACCGGTCATATATCAGTATATCTTTGCTTGTAAAAGTGAGTTCATAAGAAAGCTGGGCTGACTGCAGTTACACTCGCATTCACGAGCAAAGAATGACCGAAATACTTTTTGATACACGCCGCTCTGTATGCGTAGAAAGTCCGCGCTTTCTGGCATCTCCTGCCAGTCGATTGAACGGAGGAAGCCGTCGAGAACCGGGTCGTGGGGGTCAGTAGCTGACGGAGCCGATGATGACGTGGAAAATTATATGTGGTTTCTTGGTGACCTAGACGAAGACATTTATTCCAAAGTCATTGCCCTTTCACCAGCAACGGAGTGCGATAGATTCATGCATTTCATGATCTCATCAGCAGGTTGGCAAAATTCTGAGAGTAGCGGTGGCGAGGATTTCGATAATGGAGAATATCCATACTGGCAATAGGCTTCTTGGCAGTGTGGTGAATCTTATTGGCATAGCTTCCGCGAATGGGTAGCTAGCGAAGTTGAGCGCCTTGAGATGATGGTGAAAAAGGGAAAGATGATCAATGATGATGAATGAGGCCTGATTGATAATAGTGAGAAAGAAATGAAATGTTTGACCTGCTCTATTTGGCCAGAGGAGCAGTGGCTTGAATGTGGGAGGACATACAGGACTCCTTAATTTTGATAACGTTTAGTTGTCCTAGGTTTCAACAAGAAGGAGTCAGTGTAAAATGGTAGCCACGACTCGTCCTGCATGCATCAGCCCTAGTAGTTTGTGATATACTCAACCTCAACAACCCGATGAAGATCTTAGCTAAATAATAGGTATCTTAGCGCCACTATTTTTAACTATACACTGTCTAGAGTGTTTTCGTCATTGCAAGAATGAACCGTGCTTGATGCAGGCTTCTTGCTGAACCGGTGCTATCCCAGTGTCCATTTATTGCCAGCCTCAACAAGGACGATGCTGGCGGATAGCCTGGTCGCTAGTACTAGCTGCACGGAATTCCCAGAGACGATAATGCAGTATAGGTATCTCTTCCTCTTCCCACAATCCGCAACAGGCTACGATAGTACAATGGCATCGCTCGTGGCAAATCGCTTATCGAAGGTCTTATGAGAAAGCACTGAATCATTTGCCTACAGGCCACCATACTCAAGAGGTTATGTCACGACGCGTATCGTTACTGAGGCTGCAAAGTTCTATACCGGCCACAGCCAGGTCTCTAACATCACGTCCTTATGCAGTCGACGTTAAACTTTGTCACTACTCTTTCCACGCAAATCTTTCTAATGTGCGCCCAAGTACTACTATAAAGACTAGATATATTACTGCCCATAAACCCATCTGTTACACGAAGGTCTCGAAACTTGAAGACACGAAATGCCTGTATATCCATATCATCATGTAAAGGATATAGTCCCTTTGCTGTTCCAAGTTGAACCTGGAACCAGAATCGAAACCTTTTAACTGAAGCTAGGTCCTCTGTAAATCGCGAAGACTCGATCGGGTTTGTGTCTCGTGGCGACGGTCAGGAAAACCCTTTGGTGTGGAAACATCGCGGCGGACAGGCCAGCTACCAGAAGTAACCTGGTACTCCGGACCGAGGACGAAATTGTGTAGCAGCTTTGCTCCCTTGGGATGAGAAGCGTCTTTGAGGATGCCTAAGGAACGTGTTTTCCCTACGGAGGTTGTAAGAACTTTAGGGCCTTAAAAGAATGAAATCCCCCACTAGCTGCGAATTATACAGCCTAGTCGGCGGTTCCGCAATGTCTTGAAGGCCTTGGCGCCATGGGAACGATTCACCGACATCTACCCTCAACTCATTCGTCATGGCAGGTTTGCCATGAATAACACCTCCGCACCCCGATATCAGTGGGCGATAGCTGGCAAGCACGAAGTTGAAGACATGGCAATGGGCAAGGCTCATCCATGATTTGATGACTACTGGGCTGACCAAGGCGGTCCTCGATGATGGCCTCAACAAAGGTACATTCGTGAAGGCGAGGTCAATAGTGTTCGCATGTGGGTTTGTTGGAATATCCGGGGTATCCAACAGGTTAAGATCATTTTCTGATACCCAGGAGGCGAGTACTGGCACCTGTTGGTAGTGTGTCCTGTTTGCCAGGTATGATGTCTACCGTTGGAATCGCTGGCGACAGACGCTCTATTACAAAAGTCGAGTGGTGGTCTGGGGCCTCCGAATGATGTATTAGCTACGTATTTACACTAATCTGTTGTCTGAGGCTTTTTGTTGTTGCAAGATCTCGAATGCTTGGGGTACCAGGATCGCTATGATGAACATGCAAGCGCAGTAGAGTAACCACTATCACTATGTAGCCTCTTTAATACCTCGTCTTTTCCTTCCACTTCCTGAACACCGACATACGTTAAGAATTAGCCGTGTACACCATCAGTCCGCTCACGAATAAGCTCCCGTCTGTGTTTCTCCTGTTCTAAAAAAGAAATATCAGTTGGGGTCGCAGCTACACAGACAAATCCTCTTACCTTCGTCATACGCAATAAACTCGTCAAGTCCACACCCCGACCGCACGGTGGGAAGCACGGAAACTTTCTTGTCTGTGATAACTTCAAGAAGCGCCGGCCCTTCCGAATGCACAAGCCACTTCAAGCTCTCTGCCAACTCTTTTGGATCCGACACCCGCCGGGCTTGTACATGCATCGCCTCAGAGAGCGCCACAAAGTCCGGGTTTACCTGGTGCGTGTGCGCATACCGGTCTTGATAGTAGATATTCTGTAGCTGTGTGACCATGCCCTGCTCTTCATTATTAAGTAACAATACCTTGACACCGACATTAAACTGTGCCGCAGTGGATAACTCGGACAAAGTCATGCTGAACGAGGCGTCGCCGTCAATGTCGATGACCAAAGCGTCTGGGTGTGCCATCTTGGCGCCAATGGCTGCAGGAAGTCCGTATCCCATTGTGCCGAGTCCGCCCGAGGTTATCATGGAGCGAGGTTTGCGCCAGGTGATATGGTGAGCCGCCCACATTTGATGTTGGCCGACGCCGGTGGTAATGTACGTGCTGTCCTTCCGATCCGCCACGAGCTTGTCCAGCTCCTCGATGACAACCTGCGGCTGGATAAGGCCCTGACGAGACGAGCGGTCGAAGCTGGATAGAGGCCATCTCTTCTTCCACGTATCAATTTTACGCAGCCAGTCTCTGCGCTTCTCGTCCCCAGAAGCACATGGCTTGAGTAACGGCAACAGTCGCTTCAGATTGGCTGCAACGTCGCCTTCTACAGCTTCTGTAGCTTGAACAACCTTGTTGATATTCTTCGGAACCATTTCAAAGTGCACTATCCCTCCTCTTCCCTCCTTCTCAGCTGCATACGCAGCAGGAGCAAATTTGGACACATTCATAGTCACCCGGTCATCGAAACGCGCACCGAGAGCCAAGATTAAATCGGCTTCCTGCATAGACATGTTTGCGTACGCCGTGCCATGCAACCCAAGCATGTGAAGCGCTTTGTCGTCAAGTTCATCGAATGCACCGAGACCTTGCAGTGTTGTTGTGACGGGGATGGAACAGTGGTCGGCTAGCTGCTTCAGAAGCTGTGGACCATCTTTTGAAAGGACGACGCCTTGCCCGGCGTAGATGACTGGCCGCCGAGCAATATTAATCAGACGGGCGACGCGCTTTAGGTCGGTCTCAAGCTGGCGATCTCTGGCTTCGGCCGCCATCTGATAACGGATCGAGCGGGACGGCAGATGAGCCCTCGCAGCGACCGGTCTTCGTAAGATGTCGACGGTAACATCCTGTGGCAGATCGACAAGAACAGGGCCCGGCCTCCCCGTCGTCGCAACCTCAAACGCTTCATTGATTCGCTGCGGTAACTCATCGATATGACTAACCATAACGTTCCACTTGGTGCAAGCCCGCGAAATGCCAATCGTGTCAGCTTCCTGGAAAGCATCACTCCCGAGAGCCGTCGTACGGACCTGTCCGCAGAACACTACCAGCGGGGTGCCGTCGGATAGCGCGTCTTGCATCGGAGTCACCATGTTGGTAGCTCCAGGTCCCGATGTGACCAGCACGACGCCGGGCTTTCCGGAGGCTCGGGCGTAGCCTTGGGCCATATGCCCGGCGCCTTGTTCGTGTTTAGGTAGGATGAACTTGAAGTAGTCAGATTGATAGATGGCATCGAAAACTGGGAGAATGGCTCCGCCGGGGTATCCAACTGATGAATGTTAGCTTCCGTTTCCAGCAGCACGCGGTTGTAGGGTCGGGCATACAGATGCACTTGACGCCGTGTGTTTTCATCATCTCATGGAATATTTGCCCACCAGACATTCCAACGAATCTGAAGTATTTTGGTAAGCTGGAATTCTCTCAAGCTCCCTTCCCTCCATGGTGTGCTTACGAGGTGCCCAGAGAGTCTTCGTGGTGTTCGATCTCGGGGGGACCCAACGTCGGGATTACTTGTGCTGTTGCGCCCGAGCTGAAACTTTGCGCCGTGTTCAACCTATCGGAGCGTTTAAATTTAGCAATTGCCATCACATAACCATTTTCACAGCGAGGCTCGCGAAGAACGAGGTAGGAGACTAGCTTACGCGGGACTCTTCACGGTCTGGGCTCTTGACGTTATCTTCGTGCAGGTCGCAATTGGTCTCGCACGAACATGTTTCAAATGGCAGACCATAGAACGGCCTGCCCTCATTATCGATCGGTAACCATGGACCATGACTGGAGGGGGCTGCAGAGAAAATCAGATAGGTGCAGCTACTTCAGCTGGACCGTCTCTGGGAGACCGACCAGTATACTGGGAAATATGAACACCGCATCGTATATACTAAGTTCCCTCTTTTCCGAAGTCGGGGCGGCGCCGGGGAAGGTTTAGCCGTTTAGGAGTGGTGGTGGAGGGGTGATTCAGCCACGATTCGGCGAGTGGGTGAACCAACTCCCCCCGAGCCAATGCCAGCCGTGACTCGGCAACATTATCAATAGAAGGCCTCAACTCCGGTGCTATTTTAACTACCGGGTGATGGGTCGCTGCTATCACCGGGCTACCTCCGCCAGCTAAGCTGTAGTTATCTCTGCTGCCAGGATGAGAGGCTGCCATATTTGGCCTGCCCCACCATCGGCAATTTCCATGCCATCCCTGATCATCCCCGGAGTGCGCAAAGTCCCCCCGGACTTGTCATTCTCGCCCTATCTACAGTTGACCGTGTGCTCAGGTTATCAGCAGCCCCTTCTGGAGCCGATCGGTCTCGGGCTTGGGGTTCAATACCGCATGTAGCCATCGCGAACCGAACGCCGATCCGGGTTATTGATGGATGTGTGTTACGTCCGGGGCAAGCTCATGGATGTAGGTCTGGTTGCTTGGGCCGAGGTCGATTGAAAGGAAGTTGTAGATGCCAGGATGGATATAGAGATACTCTTGCGAGGTCACTCGCCGTGGCTTCGTAAGTAAAGGGCCATCCGGATCTCCCTGGCATTTGTTCCTCACACAAGCTGATCCCTAACCAAGTGGCTACCCAAGATGGCTTCAATATTCACAACCTCTCCCAACAAGATCATTTTCCCTCATCATGTCCGCCGCTTTGCCTCTCAGGCGGCCCCAAAACCCCGAAGACTCAACGTCCCGATCGACTTTGCTACCACCCCTCTTCTACACCATACGCGCGAGACCTTCTCCCAAACCCCGGGTCTTCCAGCATACGGTCCCTCCACGCGCAGAAACCTCTTCCAATCCGTCAACGATGCCCTGCGCACCGCCTTAGGCGCATCAAGCAAAGTGGTCTGCTTCGGCGAAGACGTCGCCTTTGGCGGCGTTTTCCGCTGCACAACGAGTCTCCAGAAAGACTTTGGTCCGCATCGCGTCTTCAACACGCCTATTACCGAACAGGGCATTGTCGGGGCTGCTATTGGTGCTGCTGCAGAAGGGATGAAGCCTGTTGTTGAGATACAGTTTGCGGATTATGTGTTTCCGGCTTTTGATCAGATTGTCAACGAGGCTGCCAAGTTTCGGTATCGTGAAGGGAGAACGGGCGGCAACGTTGGAGGTCTAGTCATTCGCATGCCATGTGGTGGCGTCGGCCATGGTGCTCTGTGAGTCTGACCCAACGTCGTTTCTGCCTATGATCTTGCGCTGACTCTGCTCAGCTACCATACGCAGTCCCCCGAGTCGCTGTTCGGCCATATACCCGGTTTCAGAGTCGTCGTACCTCGGTCCCCGTCACAAGCAAAAGGCCTCCTCCTCTCAGCCATCCTGGAGTCTGAAGATCCCGTGATCTTCATGGAGCCTAAGATCCTATACCGAGCCGCGGTCGAAGAGGTTCCCGAGGAATCATATACCCTTCCTCTAAGTCAAGCCGAAATCATTAAACCCGGCTCCGACATCACAATCATATCGTATGGTCGCCCTCTATACACTTGCATGGCGGCTATCGAGGCTGCTGAGAGGGACCATCCTGGACTCAGCGTTGAGCTTATTGACCTCAAAACCATCTTCCCTTGGGACCGACGGACAGTCCTTGACAGCGTGGCGAAGACAGGGCGTGCGTTAGTGGTACATGAGAGTATGGTTAACTTCGGGGTTGGCTCAGAAATTGCGGCGACAATACAGGAGCATAATCTACTTCAGATGAAGGCACCTGTCAAGAGGGTGGCTGGATGGACAACCCACACAGGGCTGGCTTACGAGAAGTATATCTTCCCAGATGTTGCAAGTAAGTTGATTTCTCTTCCTATGTCATTCATTTTACTAATACATTGTGACAGGGGTTTATGATGCAATTTTAGAAAGTAAGGATTACTAGAGATGAGTCTATATATATCTGTAAATATAAATTTCTCGTCCGGAGGGTTACTAGGCCCTGAAAGAGCAGAAGACGTACTCGGTTAGTGGTCTTAATATACAATCACAAAATATTATGCTTTCAAGCATAAACAATACTATTACTGGTACTTATAGCTACATCAAGTTCAGGTTAAAAGCTTATTATATGCTTATTAAGGAATGGAGTTTAAATAAGGCTACTGTCTTAACATATATAAGCCAAGAAGTAAGATTATAAGGGAAGGTGTAGAGTCAAGTCTAGTAGTAGTAATAAGGTATACCGGGTAATACGATCTCTTTTCTCTAACTACATGAAGCTTGACTGAAATTAATAAGCTATTGTCCAACAGATCATAGTGCCTTTATTTTCGCACTTTACTAGGTAACATTAACTAAAATTACTGCTCTATGTACTGATCTAGGCGTCCCACTGTAGGAGCCTTGGAGTATATCCCTGAGACTGATTTTATGGATTAAGGCTAGAGAAAAATTGTCAGCGTTCCTAGGTAACGAGGAAAATTCCTTTGTTGGCCGCTGTCGCCATGGGAAACAAGTCAAGAGTAAATTGCATGAAGACAACAAGTTATAGGAAATCGTTGTATAATTGAAATAAACAGTTTGTCTGATACTGGCAAACAGTAATGGTGCGTCAACTATAGACCCTCTAGACCTCCCTTATGCTGATCGAAATCATACTCCTCAGGATACTTAAGCATAATTCTCCTGAGTTCTTGACGCTGTGTCTCAGCTTCCTCAGTCAACTCAGCATAAACATCAGAGAAAATGGCACCAAGTGCAGGCTTTTTCTCCTTCTCTGCCGCAGTGAGCTCCTGAATGATATCCTTGCGAAGCTGCACCCTCAACTCGGTGTCCCTTGCCTCGTCCCAAACACCCTGCTGCTTTAGCCACATGAGTGTCCTGGCGATAGGATTGCGCTCGGCAGACTTCCAGTAGTTCACGTCGTCGCTGGATCGGTAGGCAGAGCTGTCATCGCTAGTGCTATGGTGCGAGATCCGATAGCTCATGAATTCCAAGAGAATAGGCCGGCCACCGCCCTCAAGGGCTCGTCTTCGTGCCTCTTTTGTAGCTTCATACACGGCAAAAATGTCTGTGCCATCAACACGGAGTGTTTCAATCCCGTAGCCAGCTCCACGACCGGCAATTCCGTCACCACGATATTGCTGGGACGCTGGGGTCGAGATGGCAAAACCGTTGTTACGGCATATGAAGATGACAGGGCAGTATTGGGTAGCGGCGATGTTGAGCGCGCCGTGGAAGTCGCCCTCACTGGCAGCTCCTTCGCCAAAGTAAGACACAGCTACTCTAGGTGCCCTGTCGGGGTTTTCGAGAGCCTCCATCTTCAAGGCGTATCCGGCACCAGTGGCATGGGGGATCTGGGTGCCGAGGGTTGACGCCACGGCGTGCTGAAACAGTGTTAGCTACTCTCGATGACCGCCAATGGTGGCCTAAGCACTTACGATTCCAACCTTGTCTTTCCCACTATAATGAACTGGCATGTTGCGTGCCTTTCCGGGGTCTTTGTGGTTACCTGCCAGTTGGTTCATAAAGTCCTTGAGCTCAAACCCACGCTGCAAGAAGACGCCGTGTTCTCTGTATTGAGTGGTGATGACATCGTTAGCGGCCAAAGCGGCTGCGGATCCGACCATGAGAGCCTCTTCACCGTGCGAGACCTAACATTATGAGCACAGGACTGACGGATGAATGGGGCACTTCACCATATAAAAGCTTAGGCGACCGTGCCTCTGCGCGTCGAACATGATGCTATCCATAATGTTGACTAAGCACTGACGGTTAGCTCTCCATACAAGTACTTGACGTGGCCATGAGACTCACCTGTTAGCATGTTCTTGTACCACCCCAGAACTCGCTCAGGAGTGACTTCGGGCGAAATTTGGCTCTCGTTTTCGACAACGTTCTCGGCATTCATGATACGGTACGTTGGAATGGTGGGCATGGTAGATGGTTCGCTCCATTGCATGTTCTGCACAAAGCGACTGCTGATAGCACCTGGAAATCGTGGGCTGCGTTCAAAGGTTCATGGTTAACCCTGTGATTAGAGGAATAACGCAGGTAAAAAGGGCACAAGACTCACTGGTCATCTTGCAGATCAGTGGTTGAGGTTGAGCTCCATCGAACGAGCCGTGTCACTCTGAAGGGCTGGCAGTACACTACCAGTTCTCTGTTAGCCAAGCGGCCACCGCATCGACGTACAAAGGTGGACATTGTGTGGTATTGGATGATGATGATCGATGCCACAAGGACTGGGCTGCAAGGAGGATCGAGCTGAATGAATTATTCCTCCATTGACTTGTCCCATCAGCCATAGTGCTCGGTATAAAGCGGGCTATCTCGGCATAGGACAGTCGGTTATGATTCATCCGAAGGTCTGTAATCCAAGGAGAGGATTGTCGGAGGGCGAGAATGACATGTCTACCGCACGTCGAGGTTCGACGCTAGCTCAATCACCGACCCTAGCGCATCCCGCATCCGTCGGCCCTTAATTCTTTTCCCGAGACACCAAATCCACGAGTGATGCCGATTACCCTGACGACATGTCAACAAGGAAGGGGATCGGCCAAATCGACGGCAAGCAGTTGCATAGATCGAGCCTCGGGCCGATTTTCATCGGCTTTCATACAAGAAAGGCTGCAGTCAACAAACTTGACATACTATGCAGTAGGCTCACTTCCTGTACTCCCGAGCGGGTCATCGAGTTGTCGACAATCGGCTTCAGCGTCCAAGATGTATTATCGTTCTGTTGCCAGTGCCCCAGGGAAATATGCCATAAGACAGATAAGCCAGCTCTACGGGGTTGGTAGCCGTGCTGTCACCTATAAACGCTTCTTTCACGGCAGCTTTGTATACAGTGGCGTGCGCCCATATCTTCTCGCGGACATAGGCGAAGGTAAAGTCTGATGGCAGGAGAAACAGTCGGTGAAACAGACGCTAATCCAGCTTCAATCAAGGCATCACCGAGTGCCAAATCATCAAATGGTTTGTCAAGCCTGGAGATAGGGTACAGCAATTCGATCCCATTTGCGAAGTCCAATCGGACAAAGCATCGGTCGAGGTACAGCATCATAAATCATCTTCAATAAAGATCAACATGACTAATTCTAAGGATAGATCACTTCTCGATACGAGGGAATAATCAAGAAGATTAACTATGAAGTAGACGACATGGCAGCAGTTGGCTCGGTATGACTTATGGACATTTACCCGTTTCGGAGTGTGCAATGCTGACACATCTAGCCTCTCATGGACATCGAGGTCGACGACAACGAAGTTGCGACAGCCGACGATATAGCACCAAGCGCCCCAACAGAGGAGGCTAAAGGGGCCGTGTTATTGCAGCCCCGCGAGCAGCTGGATATTGTGGCAGACCATCAAGAGCCCACTGCCTCTCCGGAGCCGGTCGCACAAGCCGAGAATCATGTTACATCAACGTCCTCAGAACCCAGAAATTGCGGTATCATGCTACCGGCTGTGCGACATCTGCTCCAACAATCTAAAATCCACCTGTCCGAAGTGACAGCAACTGGAAAAGGCGGACGCGTCTTGAAGGAAGATGTCCAGAGGCATCTTGCAGCAAAGTCTTCATCACAAGATTTGCCGCAGTCCCAACAGACACTGACATCGAAAGAGAATGTCATCATCCCCTTGAGTCCGGTTCAGAACCAGATGTACCAGTCCATGACGCAGTCCCTCACAATTCCACACTTCCTGTACACCCAGACCGTAGACCTGACAGATTTGACGTCGTTACGCAAGCAGCTCATCAACACTCCCAAGGCGTCCGCCAAGCTCACGGCAAACGGCGGCAAGGCAAAGCTGTCGCCTCTGCCCTTCATCGTCAAAGCCTTATCGCAAGCAGTCAGCAAGAACCCCACCCTCAATTCTTCCTTGGCACACGGGGCGGGTACGAAACCTCGATTGATTTTGAAGAGGTCACATAACATCGGTATAGCCATGGATACCCCCAAGGGTCTAGTCGTTCCCGTTATACGTAACGTTCAAGAGCATTCAATCATTTCTGTCGCCACAGAAATTGATCGGCTGAGCGCTCTTGCAAGGGATGGTAAGCTAAGCCCGGATGACATGAAGGGCGCAACCATGCTGGTCAGTAATATCGGCAGCATCGGTGGACAGGTCGTGGCGCCGATTATTATGTCTCCCATGGTTATGATACTGGCCGTGGGCAGATCGCAGCAGGTGCCTGTCTTTAGGACACAGGAGGATGGGACGGAGAAAGTGGTCAAGAGGGAGCAAGCTGTCTTGAACTGGAGTGCAGATCATAGAGTTCTTGACGGTGCGACTGTGGCACGGTGTGCAGAGGAGATGGCCTTTTGGTTGGAGAATGTGAACATGTTAGGTTTAGCTCTCATGTAGTGATCAATTTGTCCCGGTAGGAGCACAATCAGAATTGTAACGTCGAAGACAAGCTTTGCTATTCTGTGCAACTCTTCGCAGCTAATACAAAGCTGGCTGGAGAGGAGATTCGCTATTCTACTTTCAGCTCACTCCTTTGAGGCCGACATATTTCCATATTGACAAGGTACCGTCTTCCCTATCATGGCGTTCACTCAAGTTCAAGATCATCGACCATAGTGGAGTGGTTAGCATTAATGACTTCCAAGAGTTACAGTCGGGTGATTCCTGATAATCGTATTTTATCTGCTTTTTCTCCATGTTACGTGGCATGGGGCCCTTTGTAAATTAACTCTTTGTGTAGCTATTGTGCTTCTCTTGTCGCTAAGCTTGAGGAAAAACCACCCAGTGAATGCAATGGCAAAGCATATTTAATGACACATGTTTGGGATAAAAGTGTAAACCTTCTTTCAACTCCTCAAATGGTATTGATCCGTCGACACGGTCTCCTGCTATGATTCCGGAGCAATTTGAAAGATCACCAACTTAAACAGTAAGCCCTTCCACCGCGGGTAAGGAGAGGGTTAAGGGTGCTGTCGCCGATGAACTTCAGAATAGGCGCGATGAGGTTGATGATCCCAGGGACAATGTTACCGATGAGGCCAGTGACGACACTCAACGAGCTGGCGACGATATTAAGGAGAGCCTCCACCACTGCCTTGACTGCGGGCTCCAGGCCGAGAACGGCGACAACATTCTTGACGGTGACGACGACCTTTTTGACCAGGGTGTCAACGAGGTTGGGTATTAGTATTTCGTATCCGCGCCTGGTCACCGCTTCAAAACGCCTCCTCGTCCTTCTAACGGATTCAGTTTAAAAGTTTTCTGACCCCCTTGTCTTCAATAGCGCCGTTTCAATCCAATAAATGCCCCCGCAATACACTTTACCAAATGCAGTCGGACCGAAGCAACCTTGGAAGCGCCGGAAAAAGAAATACAGTGGTATAACGATAGTCGATAGTACTTGCGACCGCCGCTAGCCATTTCTGTTCGGGAAAGCGAAATCAAGCCAGAGGATCCTTGACATTACTTAAATTTCTCGCAAGAAGACCTCTTGAGTTCTTACTCTATCGCTTAGAGTACTACCATAAACACCACAATCCCGACGCATTCCAATGTCAGGATCTTCGACGGCAATGAGATTAAGGGGCCGAGCACGGTCATTATCAACGGCGAGCTGATTGGTACTCCAGATTCAGTTCCCACTAACAGTCTCGACGCGCAAGGAGCGGTGCTATTGCCAGGGTTGATTGATTGTCATGTTCATTTATCTGGTCCAAGAGATCTGCAGAAAATGGCGAAATTCGGCGTTACCACTGCGTTAGACATGGCAACATGGCCAGCTGACATTCTCAAATCTTTGCGGGATAGAAAGAACATGACTGATATTCGGAGCTGTGGACTGGCTGCTACCGCTCCAGGAAGCGTTCACAGCCGCATTCCAACACTGCCGAGCGAAGCATTAGTGACCGATGCCGCTGACGCTGAGCGATTTGTCGCACGTCAGGTTGCAGACGGGGCTGCTTACATCAAGATTGTGGCAGATGTACCTGGTCGGGACCAGGAGTCACTCAACACCTTGGTTGATGCGGCGCATCGGTCTGGCAAGCAAGTCGTCGCACATGCTGTAAGCACAATAGCCGCGTCTATGGCCCAAGCTGCAGGAGTGGATTATCTTACACATGTCCCTGTTGATGGAGTCATGAACGATCAAGAAATACACCAAATGCTTGAGGACAAGCGTGTCAGTATCCCCACTTTGACCATGATGAAAGGTGTAGCATCGCGAAAGGGGGCGGATTACCAGAATTGCATCAAGACTGTGACTTCTCTTCACCATGCAGGAGTACCTATTCTTGCTGGCACCGACGCAAATGATTCTCAAGGTGTACCCACCAATATTCCCCACGGGAAGACCCTGCATGAGGAATTCGAACTTCTTGTTCAATGCGGCTTGTCTACAACCGAGGTTCTTCGGTCGGCTACATGTCTACCCGCCAAGTATTTTGGTTTAAGTGATCGTGGGAGTATTGAACCTGGCCGCCGGGCTGATCTTATCCTAATCGAGGACAATCCGTCAAGGACATTACAGCAACAAGGCGAATTCAGAAGGTGTGGATTGCCGGGCAGGAGATTACTTAAGCTGTGTCCTAGATACCGTCGCTTGGCAATGTTTAGTTAAAATTATGTCTATTCAACTTATTGCACCTGCTCTTTACTAGGCTGTGTAGGCTAGAGGGTGATAGCACTGGAGATATAGATCTTGGGAGATCAGACGTTGCTTTCTCTCAGTCTTTGCGACAAACGTGCTTCTACAAATATTACACGACAAGAGTTGCAAGATTGTCAGTCAGTCTTCTCCCGTTATGGCTCCGACGATACCTTCTCCGTAAAGTAGCCAAATTGATAGAATTCACATTCATTGATCTGGTGGTATATGTCGCATGTCGGTCAGATCACTTTGGACACGCTCCCAAGCCCGGCTAGTAACAAAGGGGGAACTAATGAAGGCTTCGTCGCAACTTAGTAACTTGAATGCGCAGTTCTTGCAACACTTAACGACAAACCCAACATCTGCACGTGCGATGCCAGTCTTATCCTCTTCAGCATGAAGTAGCTGTAAATGTTGGCGATCTTTTAGTTCGGCTGACACTGCGAACCTTGCCGCAGCCGTGCTTCTAACCCCATTGTAGACACAAAAGTGGTTCCGTATTATCTAACAAAAGGAGGCATAATCTCGATTGATTTGGGCTATTCTCCTGAAGCTAGTAGCACGTATGATTCTGCTATGTTGAACTCAGCACTTTACCATGAAGTATAGTGAAAGATCAGTCAATAGGATGACCTAATTTGTTAGCTCAGATTCAAAATGAAGGAAAGCTTGTGCTCGCAGGCATGGTTGCATTTACGGCAGAACTGCAATTATTGAGGAGTTTCTTCGTCTGGTTCATCCTACGAATTTCATTCGCTCACGCTAAGCATATCATTTTGGCTGATGGGACGATATGCCGAAAAACTTTATGAGTGCCTGTGGGTGTTGGTTGTCACTAGTCGCCGTTCGCACCAACCAGCTGGTTGTATAATATGGCAGCGATTTCTACTCTAGAATGGTAGTGATGGCCTAGTTGGCAAGCCAAGGGTGCTTTCTACCTTGAGGGTATGCAGTCGGAGAAAGCCACCAGAGAGGTCACAGAGCGCGCCATTTATTCACAGATTTCGAATTGTAGTGGGTTTAGAAGGGGTTACACTCCAGCTAAAAGTTCTTGGAGGCCTTCACACGAGGAACCTGTTTGGTAGACGACTGAAATAGCAAGAAGGCTCATGCGCGTGCCATGGTCGAGGCAAGTTGAGATAGACAGGGCTAATCTACGATACTCAAGTTTCTCTTATGACCATTGCATCGAGGTCGTCGCATGAGGAATGTATTCAATTGACGGCTCATTGAATGTCGGTTCCATGGCACCTAACCAGCGGCTTCAGGGCCAAGCAGCCAGACGAGCTACTCACAGTACGGGTTCGTGACGATGAAGAACTGTGACTCAGCATTGGCGAAGAGACCCACGCTGAGCTCTATAATCTCGTTCATCTTGGCTGTTGGTACAAGGCCGTAGTGTAAACGAAGTCGTCTTCCCCGGATCAGATTCGTCTGTCGACGGGTCGCTGTCCGCAGTAGAGCAACCTTCAAAGAATTTTGTTGTTTTCTGTCTGTCAGCTATTGACTCTTCATGCACCAAAGTAGTGGCTAGTAGGCGCTTTTCGCTTACTGATGGAAGCGACGTTTCCTGCTGAAGATAAATTAAACAGATACTACATTTCTCAAGGAGGTTATACTTTATTACAAGTATTCTTATGTTATGTTATGTTATGTATATTTTTCGTCCGGGGGGCCAAAGGCCCCGAAAAGTCTCCTACTGGAGCACAGGA